>PVHX01007182.1:35869-93790 GCA_004024805.1 Geosciurus inauris | reverse complement strand
CAATTTCAAATCCCAGTGTCTGGCACTCAGCTGCCCATTCTTTAGTACATCATTCTATCGCCATGTGCCTGAGCTTCATCATAAATAAAATGAAGATTAATAATACCTTTTGTAAAAGGGTTGAGGATGAAAAAGTTAATAGACATAAAATGTTTATAGCATTGTTTAAACATAGTATGTACTCAATAAATGTTAGCTATTATTAGCTACTATTGACTCTTAAGATGTCCTTCACTTTGATCTCTGGAGATGTGTTTCTCAAGACTCCTCTTCCTTCTGAATCCATCCTTAAACCAGCTCAAAGCCTAATGATGAAATGAAATTGCATGTTTTTAGAAAGTCAGCAATTCTGTGATGCTCCAGACTTGGTGTGCCCCTGCATACTAGCCTAGCTTTGGCCTGTCCCCCAGTGGATGGTTCTTCAGTGAGGCAGTGTCATTTAAATGGCTCTAGAGCCAGATTTCCTGGTTGGACCTGGCTCCTTTCTTCTTCCAAGCTGAGTGACCCTGGGTTACCCTAGGCAAGGGTTTAACCTTGCTGTGCATAATAATAATATGAAGATTACATTTGTTCAATGTTTGTAAAATGTTTAAACCAGTTCCTACACATAATAAATCCTATATGAGCATGTCAAACAAAAACCAATTCCTTTTAGAGGAAGTAATGCCAATTTTTTTAAAGAATGAAATTGCCTGTGTGTGTGTGTGTTGAAGTAAGACTAATTCCTTTTTGGGTTTTTTATAGGATCTTGATCTATTTAAACTTACTCCTAAATTGCTACTAAAACTTTCTTTAGTTACTTCAAACTTATAGTAGCCATATTCACCCAAGTGGAATGTCACAAAGCCCTGAAAAATAATTCTTGTAATAAATTAAACTCAACTTCTACAAACTTATATAAACAAAACTTTTACTAAGTTGCTTAGAATTAAATTTATGTGAGATAAAAACCATAATAAGATCAATATGTTTCAATATAATGAGAATGTTGAAAGTGATAGAAATGCAATTATCCATAGATTCAAAACAAATTCTTACTGAGTACCTACTATATACCAAATATTGTGTTCAGTGCTAAGTGTACAGTGGGAAATGACAGTGCCTGTCTTTCTGGTGCTTACAATCAAGTAGGCAAAGAAATAGAAATTAAAAAAAATCATAGTGATGATAGAGTGCATCAAATGAAGTGAAGGTCAGGAACCTCCCCACTGTCCCACCTGCAATCCAGGCCTGGATCTCACTGGTTCCTTCCTCTACATGGATAGTTTTACTTCTTGGGTGGAACAAGGGAGTGGGAGAGACTAAAAGTGCTTTTCTTTTTCAAAAACAATATTGAAGAGTCAACATGTGCAACTTTGTAATTGCTCTGAGAAATGATACAAAGAAAAGACAATGTCTTTTATTGTTCTACAGAGAAAGTTCAGAGAGCACCTGCAGATTGATTTAGCTATTTTAGAAGAATCAAGAGAAATGACCTGCATGAAAAAGAGTACTTAAAATAATTCTACAGTATTTTTTTTCTTCTCTAAGAAGATAGTATAAGCTGGCAGCTGGAGACAGTGAAATATCCTGCATTTTAAACTTAATTTCACTCTATTCAAGCACTGTACAGTTAATTTCTTTTTCATCATCACATAGATGTCTGTTAGCACATTCTAAGGCCGATTTTCTGTTCATCTCTGGGTATGTAGTAGGCACTTCTCAAACTGCACTGGTTACTTGAGGGCCAGGATTGAAGGTGATTGGACCACGAAAACAATCTTCCCATGCAGATCTGCACAGAAATTGGGTCCTTTTAGTGAATCTGCTGAGGACACAACTTTCTAAAGGAAACCTCTGTGAAACAAAAACAACCAATGTAGCTTCTGTAACTTCTCCCTCATAAACAGAGCAATTACAGCCATTATACAAGAGGCTTCAGAGAAAAAGGGTAAACTCTGATGTGCTAGTTTTTCCATCTCTAGGTGCTACCTTAATTCCCTCACCTGTAATAATACTAAGGGACCAAGGAGATTTTCCTTGAAGAAAATCATAATGCAGGTTAGTGAAATCACACTGTGCACTGGAAAATGATTTGTGTAATTATTATTTCCTCAAAATTGGAAGGATATTTTCTCTGAATACAGGGGAGTCTTCTCTTATAAAGCAGAGATCTTACCCATGACTTGAGAACCAGCTTAGACCACTGGCCACTTTGTGTTTTAGCTTATTTTAGGCCAAGACTTCTCTTCACAGGAATAGGGTTATGGGGGTCTCAATTTTTCCTCCACCACTTAGTACAACAACAACAACAAAAAAGTGTTTCTACAGTCAGTGGGCATAGAAGGCTGCTTCTTATAAGACAATGTCTGCTGTTCTTTAAATATAACAATAACCATAACACAACCAGGTTTTAAAGCCCTACAATATACTGCACCACTGTGTCTCATAGTTTTTGTATGTTCCCTTTAATCCTCAAAACCACACAAGTGTTACTTTGTCATTCCCATTTGTGTGTGTATGAATGAAGGGGCTCAAAGAATCAGTATCTCACCCAGAAATACATAGCTGGCAAGTAGTAGATTAAAATTTAGACCTAAATCTACCTGCTTCTCAAGTTTAAGTTTTTGTTTCTTTGCTAACTAGCCTACTGTAAGTGTTGATGCAGTAATACTAAGACTCAGGATGTAATTCCTGGGTTTTCCTGGGGACCAAGAGGGTCCTCAGTGGAGGCCCCTCTGCACATTATAAACCTACCCTGCTGTTTTGCCTGGAATGACAATCTGAATCAGAAGAATGAGACCCTCATACCTATGTGAGCAGTTCCCTGAGTGAAAGAGGGTCTTTCAGTTTTTCTGGCACTAAGAGATTACCTGGACTTTCCTGCCTGCTCAGTTTCTTTCTAAAGAGTAGCTTGAAAATGAAGGGTGAAAAGCACTGTAAAGACATCCAAGATGTCTTTTTGAAATGCAGTAATGTTTCAAGTAAACCAAGAAAAGACAATGGTGAGAGTAAAAGGAGAACAATTCTTATAGGTATAAAACAACTAGGGAAATGTGGGTACTTAGGAACAGTGTGGGAATAGCAGGTTTGAATCACTAAGCCAAAGGTCTCCCTTTTTCAAGACACATGACCTCTCTTGAATTTGGAACTTTCACTACTAAGAAAACATACAGCTTTCATTTATAGGAAAATCATACTGTGGCACATTCTTGATTATCTGCACCCCTGCAGAGTTGCATTAAGAAAGTTAATATCCTAGCATGGAAAGTTTACTCAGGAGATTCAAAAGTATGACCTTACCCTCCAGGCACTTCTACTTTCTAAATTGGATAAAGAAGGAGCATTCGGGAGTAAATGAGAGGGAATCCACTTTGAAGGCAGACAAGATTTGTTCACATCCTTGATCCTCTAGCTACCATCTCTGCATTCCAGGCAAACTACCGAATTTCTCTGAACCATAAATTATTATCAATAAAACAGGGACTATAACACCTACCTTTTCTAGGGGTTAAATAAAACATGTCAAGTAAAAATCAACACACCTGGTACACAATGAGGCTTAAATGAAGGTGAGACATTTTTGCCCAAAGCCTCAAGAGCAGATTATACCTCCCTTCTTCTGAGAGTGTGGGAAGGGTCCCCATAAGGTGACTATCCAAAGCACTTTGATGTGGTGTTTACATTAAGTGGGGAACACCATAGGTGTTGCTGGTGCTGAGGCAGTAGCGGGGGAAGGGGGGTCTCCACTGGGGCATGTCTACCACTAGAATGCATGTGGGAAATCTGATCTCCAGCATTCAGGTCAACTCAGAGAAAAGTACAACCCAACAATTTGCTGTACTTCTTTCATATAGGCAATGGTTTGAGACATATTCATCAAAACTTCTGAGAAGAGTATCAGCTTGAAAAAATCTAAAGGTTTTTAGGGTTTGTTTGTTTTCTAAAGAGAACAAAGGTGTAGTCCCTTGAAAATCCTCAGGGGAGAGGTAGGGGAAGGACTGTTGCTAAAAGACTGGCTTGAGGTAGTTGGCAAGGAGCTATCTGGCTTCAGATATCTATGTACACAGCACATATGGAAAAATAACCCCTGTACCCTAAAAACCAGGCTCTTTCAATGTGAATGACCATATAGATTACTGCCACTACAGGGTATGACCACTTCCAAAGCTGTCAATGGAAATGGACTCCTCAAAATTATCTAAGTCCATGCAAACAAAGGATGCTGTTTCTAGATGCTGTCAATTAAGAAAGTGTCTGTGGGTAAGCTGAAGAAAGCTGCTTCTGGATAACTTCTTTGAACCTTAATTCTTTGGTTTTTATTTGATGTCTTTGTCAGGGCCAGGCAGGAGACCAGAATAACTTAAGCAGACTTGTCATCACCCAGAAGACAGGAACAGCAGGAACCACTTGGATGCTTCAAGATTGAGAGAAACAACCAGAATTCACTGTTTCATAATATATAAACCCCTGTTCTGGAAACTAATGGCCTCAAAGATCAATTTGGATTAAAAAAGACAGGTGGGGGAAGGGAAACAACAACAAAGATCTTAGCACATAGGATTTTATATGCACCCCAAAAAAAGGAAAGAAAGAAAAACAAAAATGAAGCTTTTAGTCAATTCCTGCTGAGTAATATATACTGACATCTTAATTTGATTAAAATCATCACACTTTTCCTCATGCATTATGATAAGCACAGTGCTAGGCTCTGAGATACATATGGCAGACGTCTAATGAGAAGACTCCTTTCCTTACACACCAGCAGTACAACTCAGGCACTCTATCATTAAAGTGTTCATCTTTGTATGTGATCTGTGTGTGTGTAGGTATTGAGAGAAAGACAAAAATTAAACAGACATAATACAAATTTATAAATGTGACATTTATAACATTTTATATAAGCTAAATCTATTATATATATTACACACACACACACACACACACACACACTGATGTAGTACTAATGGCATAAAAAGAGCTACAAAAGCACAAAGAAAGAAGGGATTGATTGTACCAGAATGAAAAGTAGAAAGGCTTCACATTGAAGGCACATTTTAACTGTACCTAGAGAAGTAAGTACAATTCTACCCATTGAAAAACTGGTGGAAGAGAGTGTTTTCTCAGAAAAATTCTTAGCACATATACAAAAATAAGTGCTGGCAATAATGTCCTCTCTAGATCTAACATTACAATTATTGTCAAATTAGCATTTCTTATGTAATAGGTGATAATGCATATTTGTCTGGAATTGAGTCAAGGAAATAAATAAAAAGAATAGCAACAACAGATCTTTACACATGTTAGACTACAATTATTCTTATCTAGACATTTGCAATAGATCAGTGGGATAGAAATATAGAAAAATTAAATTTAATCTTACAGTCAAAATGTCCTGTAAAGAGAAAGATTCCAAAACAAATTCCATTCATCTAGTCACCCTTTTCTGTATTCTTTCATTTCAAAGGTCTTTATTAAACACCTACAGGTTGTTGAGCAGCCATCAGGTCATTATGTACTCAGTAAATGTTCTTAGATGACTTGCAGATGAGAGCTCACATCTAGTCTGTGACATGAACAAATAAAAGCAATTCAGTATGGCAACCTCTCTTGTAGAGATGTGAACAATATTGGGGAGACAAAAGGACCCCACATGACTTGCTAGCATTTTATTATCCAAATTGGATGTGAATATACAGTGAAATCTTTTCCATTTAGCAAATACTACCTTTCTAGTTGCATGTATGTTCATTAATGGTAATAATATATACTATTTACTGGGACTCTACAATGTAATTGTTACAGTACTTAATGCTTGACGTACATTATTTTACTTCATCTGTGCAATTATTCCATAAAGTAGGAATTTGTGGCTTCTTTTACATAGGAAGCACATGATGCCCAGAAAGCTGAGGTAATTTACTCAACGTAACACAGCAACTAGATTGTAAAATAAATCTTACTGCTGCCAAAACCTGTGCTCCTGTGTCTATATCATCCTATTTGACCCTTTCATTTATCAGCCCTTAGATCTGCATGTTAGGACTCAAAGGAACCTTGGAGGTAGATTCTTCACCCTGTTCATTCACTGAAGAAGAAACAGTATGCCTGCTACCATTTGTTATCAGTACAAAGGGCACATGGATACTAGGATGTTCATATGAGTAGATTCAGAATAAATATGTTTCCCAGATTAACACAGAAGCCCAAGTAGATGAAATCTGGATGAAGAATTGAAGTCTAAGGGCCAGGCTCTAGCTTCTGGACTTGTGTTTTATTTTGTTTCACTTGTTTCTATTGTCTCATACTGCCTTACTTCTGAGCAATTATAACTTCCTATGAATTATTGTTTTTTTCGAAAGCAATCCAAGTTAATAAAATGTAAATTTTTACAAAAATACATAGAACTTTCTTTGATTTCTCCCCCAATGATTCAGTCATGGAGACCTAAAACACTTAACCTATATAAGCTGTGCATTTGGGCTGTTTTACTTCATAGGAGTGTTTTTCGTGTTCTTCTGCAACTTGAATACTGACTGCCATGTACTCCAAAGTTCCAAAAAATTTTGAGCTCTTGAGTATGACCATTAAGGATTCTCTGATGAAAGGAACATTCTGTTAATACCGTAATAACAGTTTCTTCATAGGGTGCCATGATGTACAAACACCTCACCTTCAAAAATAAGATTTTAATAGACTATCAAAATACTGTGATACTCAACAGAAAAATACTGACTTTTGATAATTGGGCCAATTCAGCTCCTATTGTATAAAGCCCTATGAAATAGATGTTAGGAATGAAAAAAAAAGTATAATGAATAGGGTGGTGAAAATTTCTTGTATTAAAGTGTTTGAATTCAGTGTGTTGAAGAATTTGGTGCTAATGTGCTAATTGTGCTAATAGTGCTAATAAACCTAGCCCAGACTTATTTTTTTGGGCTCTAGATCCCAGTGGCTGTGGTTGGTTGAGTTACTCAGTGTTATGTATTATATTTTTAAATAGGGAAATAGAAGTGCTGCATTTTCAAGGGGGGAGCACTTATTTGATGGGTGGGCTGCCTGCTATCACTGGCTTGCACCCTAACAGTGACACCAGCAAAACTTGTCTTTGACCCTTTTGATGTTGGGACTGCTCTGAAACAGCCTGCAGCCTGGCCCTGAGGGCAGGTTCCAGGGCTACAACCCTGCTTCTGAGGCTTCCAGAGAAAACTACAGAGCAACACCAATCCTACCTTTCCTTAAACCAATCTCCAAACTCATACCATCTCATAAAGCTACTTAGAAATCTCAAAGAATGACTCTAGGAAGCTCCTTTTTCTCATTTGCCTTCAGAGATTATGCCATCTCTACCTGTGAGGAGGTCACCTATGACTTCCTAATTACCAAGGGAAAAAGAATCTTCTTTCTCTTTTGTTGTAGGTATTGGAGGAAGTTCTTGCCTGAGACTGGGCATCTGAATTAATGAATAGAGACAAAGATCACTATTTAGAGTAAAAAAGTTTAAAAAAGCTTGGGCCAACTGGAGTGGTCCAACTGATGGCAGAAGGATGGTAGAAGACCAGGGAAAACCTTACTAATTTTTGTAATTTTGATAAAGTGACTGAGACACAGACACATTAAGAATAGTAGATCTTGATTTTGAAGCCAGAAAGCCAAACTCCTGCCTGCTTAAATTCTCACTGAAATGCTATTGCAACTTCCCAGTATTTTTATTTGCTTAAGTACTACAGAGGTTCTCTTGATGAATTCATATTGATCTCAGTACCATATTGTGTAGATATACCATAATTTATTTAATCAGTCACATATTGATGGGTACATGGGTTGTTTTTGGTTTTTGCAATAAAAGGAAAAAAATGTTATAATAAAACATTTATCTATAGTATTTTCCACTTGTTGAGGTATGATTTCATGAAAAATTCATAGAAATAGAATTGCCAAGTCAAGGGTCTGCACTTTTTTAAAAGGGATAGATACTATCAAAGTGCCCTCCAAAGAACTTGCATTTGCATGAAAGGAAACATTTTCTTACTTGACCTTTCTGAGCTCTAATACTTTGTTGACCTACTCCTTCTCAATGCTTTCATTTTAATGGTTGTTACCTTCCAGTTGATTCTCTTTTTGTTGCTTCTCAGTCTTCTTTAAGGCATCCTTTTCATTCATATTCCTCTTAAATTTGGTTATCTCTCCCAGCCTTAGTCCTTTTCTCTTGATTTACAGGTTGTTTTCAATCCAAATTTATTAGAGTAAGAAAGTTTACTCTAATATTATCAATTTTTCAACAATAAATTTTATATACTAATATACAAATTAATAAACCTAGCCCAGACTTATTCTTTTGGGCTCTAGATCTTCTTATCCTATAGGAAGGAAGGAAGGAAGGAAGGAAGGAAGGAAGGAAGGAAGGAAAGAAGGAAGGAAGGAAGGAAGGAAGGAAGGAAGGAAGGAAGGAGAAAAGAAAAGAAAAGAAAGAAAAAAAGAAAGAAGAAAAAGAAAAGAAAAGAAAAAACTTCCCTTAGGACATAGGAAAGATTCCTAAGTCCATAGTTTCCTTAGGCCATTCAATAGAAAGTTTGATTCAAAACCCAAAAGCTAATTCATACCTTCTTTAAATATTTTTGCCTGTGAAAATGAATGGCATGATGATCCAACCAATCTCCCAAGACGGAAGCCTATGCAAAATTCTAGATTCTCTCCTTTAGCTCATGCATCTAATCAATGACTAATTATTGCTAAATCCATCTCTTAAATAACTCTCATGTATCTCTTATTCATCTACAATAATCCCCTATTGGACTACTACAAAAATCAAGTGAAAGAAACAAGTACATACACATAACCACCAAGTCCAATTTGGGTTTGCATTAATCCTATGACAAACTTCAAAAAGAAGTGATATGCCACATATTTACTCTTTCAGAAATGTAGAATATTTATTTATTCATTCAGCTCTTGTGCTTCTTGCTGAAGTTTAATAACTTACTTCATAATTGTCTGGACATCATTTTTTCTAAGCTAACCCGTCTTTTCTGTCTTCTAAAACTCTACTGCTATGGATTAATCCAGTGTCTGCTCATATATTTACAGGGATACTCTTCATTTTACACCTTCTAACTACTACAATTCTGACCACTTCATTGCTACTGGAATTAGAGACTCTATATTGATACTTATAATTCTTTGGGGTCTTAAAATATTTGAAAAAGTTCAAGGTTAAATTGACACAGTTTTCAGTTTAAATGGTGTTTGCCAGTATTGTGGGTCAAAGTTACAGATGTCTCCAGTCTAGCTCACAGGTTATATTTTCCCATGGTGTATATAAATTTTGCTGCCATTAAAAAATTCCCCAATGCTTATCAGTTACAGTTGCCATCATATCAATATAAGAACTCATATCCCATAGTCTCTTAGGTAGCACTGGTTCCAGATTCCAACTACTCATGTCCCTCTCAAATAAGAGATCTACTAGGAGACAGAGGAGGAGGGACCTCATCTCAGCATGACTCTGGAGACTAATGACATGTCTTTTGTCTAATGACATACAGAACCCTGAAAGGTTTTCCTGATCTGAACTATACTGAAGATCTTGGCATCAAGGGAGTCTCTTGAATCCTTCCCCATTAACTACATAGATTCAGAGCTACACAAACACCATATAATAAGAAAAGGTAAAGGTTTTCAAAGACAAAATTGAGTACAATATAAGTACAGTTTAACTTTTATCATTCTTTTTTAATAGATATGCCAAGAAAAACAAAAACAAAAAGTCATTTTTAAGTACTTTCTAAATACAAAGAATCAGACTTAACTATCAGTATGATCTTATTTAAACCTTTTAATTACCCTATAAGATATCTATTGTCATCAGCTCCATGTTACAGAGGAGAAAACTAAAGTTTAAGAGATTAAGCAACTCATTCAATGCCACAGAGTAATCAAGTGAAAGAATCTAGATACAAATGCAGGCAGTCTGAATCAAGAGCCAGTGCGCTTCACTACACAGTATAGGGTAAATTTAGGCTACACTATAGTACAACTTTGGATTTCACTAATCACAGCCACTATGATTCTAGGCCTGACACATTTAGGGAAAAATCCAGGGTAGTTTCAAGGATTTTTAAACTAGATCTACCTTACATCAAACAGCAATAAGTTTCTTCTAACTTCTAATCAGTGCCCAATTGAAATTTCTGTGATCAACACCCAAGGCCAAAATCTCCTAACATAGTTATTTAAAACTCATAAAAAATCAGTCTCCATATTCTGCCTCGACTAATGATTCCCCTATTACCAGATACAAGGAATCAAGCATAACTATCAGAATGACCTCAATTAAACCTCCATTAAACTTCTTCATTCCTTTAAGTAAACATCCTCATTTCCTTATACTATTTCTTACAGAACCAGACTGGCTGCCCTCATTTGGGACAGCTCCTGTTTGTGAGTGCTACTCTTGTATTTTACCACGTCAGCAGCAAACACATTATGAATTCAAGAGAGACTACCCTGCCTCCTTAGTAAGAATTCCAGCAGGATATTTTTCAGTCTTTCTAACTCATGAGATATTACAGCATGGTTCCACTGGGGTCCCAGGAAAACATCTATTGATCCTCTGTGTCAGGCATGATTTTTTTAAAAAATTATTTATTTTTATTTTTTTTAAAACAAAAGAATGCATTTCAAGTCTTAGTACACACAGGAAGCATAATTTTCCATTTCTCTAGTTGTAAACAAGATAGACTCTCAATCACAATCAGTTAGTGTGCAGTACTTGGGAGATATGCTCTTGGCTTTTGGGTGCAATAATAGGGTAGGGCATAGTGACGAAGAGGATGGGGAAATTAGTAGCTTATTGTCTCTTAAAGCACTTCTTGGATAAGGCATTTCTGTACCTAGATCACTCTACAGGATTCTGAGAAATTTCCTGCAGGCAAGATCTCCAGCTTAGATTCCTCATGCACACTCAGCTCTTCTGTTTGTAGAGGGCTCTGTTTACAACACCAAACATAACTTGTCTTATAACTTCAGCAACGCATTATGCAACCTCGATAAGCCAAAAATGAACATGGTGACTCTTCCAAAGATCCAAGAGTTCTCCCTACTATTGCCTCCATCAGTAATTCAGACATGGAACATTTTTTTAACCACCAGAGCCCTTGAAGTTTTCTATGACCCTCACCTCATCTCCCCTCACATTGAAATTCAAGGACTACCATATCCATCTAATTTCTCCTCAGTTATTATGAACTCTGTGAGATTAGCAACTATGGAATACTTATCTTTATATATCCTATAGTATCTAAAGTGTGACTGGATATTCATAAGTACAATTTTCTTGAAAAATTTGGAAGAACCTACCATGGATCACTTTCCCAAGGTGGCCGTTTTCACCTGCCAGTTGTGCAGACTTTGCCAAGCCACTTAACCTCTCTGACTCTTAGTTCCTCATCTGTAATTAACAATAAAATAGTATCTGCCATGCAGAATCATTAAGAGGATCTAATCAAATAATGAATGTAACAGAATAAATCTAGTCCACAGTCACCATTTCCTAAGTTCTATCATTTGTATCATTATTCTTATCTCTAAAAAAGAACTAGCCATTTTGTACTGTAATATTTATATGCTTTCTTTTCAATCTGGCGAGTTCAAGGTCAGAGTACAGATCTTTGCTTAGCACAAAGGAACTGTTTACTGGATAAAAACCTTCTTACCTCAACCCCTAGCTTCATCACATTTGTTCCCTTACATTAGGACTGTCTCCTCCCATGAGGTCCAGAGGGTTAGTATGCTGATTCTCTTTTCTTGGACTCCCAGGTAGCAGTGACATTTTGGGCTACCAAGCATGTTCTACTCTTGATTTCCAGTCTTCAGTTAACCACCTGCCTCCTTCCTGGCTGCAATTTTGAAAAAGCCCAAAGTTTCTTCTGTCCTGATTCCTCATGGAAGCAGCCTCCTTTCGGAAGAAATATATCTAATGTTTCGGAGCATTTCTGAATTTCTGTTCCTATTATTTGAAGTTCCATTTGTGATACATATATATAAATAAAGAATGCATAATTTTCTTCCCCATTCCCAATTAAAATGCTGGCCAGCAGTCTATTTGTGATATAAGAAAGGCCCTGATTGCTGTATACATTGTATCCATTATTGACAGGTTTGCAGAGTAACTTTATCCATTGTAGTCCTTCCCACCCTGTCTCCTTTCATTCAATATCTTACAAAAGTGGAAATACAAGCTGGACATTGATCTGTGATCTAGAATTGCTCAGTTCCTACAGAGAGTGGCAAAAGTCTCAGGAGAAGGCAGACATTTTCAGTCCATACATTTTATTTTATTTTTAAATATTTTTTTTTAGTTGTAGATGGACACAAATATCTTTATTTTATTTATTGATTTTTATGTGGTGCTGAGGATCGAACCCAGTGCCTCACGCATGCGAGGCAAGCGCTCTGCCACTGAGCCACAGCCCAGCCCCATTCCATACATTTTAAATGTTAAACAGTCTGGGTTCTTTGTGGGGACAAGACCATTAATCCAACAGCACAAATAATCCTCAACCTCCTTGGACCCAAGAGATAAAATGCTGTGCTACTGTGAGTGTTTTACTAGAGAACAGAGTAGAAAACAAAGTTCATGGGGCACATACTGCTTCTAAAGCAAAAAATATGGAGTTATAGTGAAAAAGAACAGTCAGAGGAAAGGGGCCCAGGTTTGGAAAGATGAAGATGCTCAGAAGACAAAGCATCAAAGTCTGGTGCCAGAACATCTAGGTGTAAGTTTTGGTCTTGTCACTTCATTCTGTGACCTTGAGCAAGACATACTCTCCTTAAGTCTCTTTATTCTCATCTGTAAAATGAGGACAAGAATGTACTTTGTTTTCTTTATAGGGTAATTGTAAGAATTAGATATATGTGCAAATGCTTGAAAATGGCAAGAAACTATGCAAATGTTACTCTTAATTTCTATCAGGGGGCCTTTTCATCCAGCCATGCAAATGTTTCATTAGCCAGTGCTCAAATCTTCTGGATGGCATTCTGCCAGTTCATTTCCATTCATGAAAATAATCAACATTCCTGTAGAATATTGATCTGAGCTTCAGAGTAGAAAGCAAAACTAATTTATTCATGACTTAGTAAGAGACGAAGAAAAGACTTGCAATCTTAGGTCAATTTTCACTATGCACAAGAAAGGTGCCAGGACAATACAGATACTGTTAACAACAAAGCTCACTCTGGCACTTAACCTCTGCATAGAAAAAAACACATCCTACAAAAAGAGAATTGTTGTTCCATATGGCATGCACTGACAGGTTGGAGTCATGATACATTCAGTTCCAATTCATCCATCAGTAGCAAAGAAACTTGTCCATGTGTGTAACCAATCTAATCCTCCTAAAGTATTCAGAAATATATCCAACATCTGTTCCATTTTCTGCAAAGGCATCCATTCAACTCACTCAAACCGATGAGAACAAAAATCACCATAAAACCACATAGATCTGCTCGCCAAAAAAGCCAATCAGTATATTAAAATACATGAATCAGCAAAACAATTTAAAATACTAAAAATTCAGAAAAATAGAAAATCTTTATCATAGTAAGAATATAGCAAAAGGTGGTAGAAGGTAAATACTGCATAACTTAAATATGCTGTAGCAGAGAGGCAAGAAAAGGACTCTAGGATTAGATGTCAGAAATCTAATATTCTGTTCTAAATGGTGATTAGAATCACTGAAAAGTGTTTTGACTGGGTTTGCCCAGTTTTTTAAATTATGAAATAGCTCAGTTGAATTTCAGCAATTCAGACCATAATGGAGCTAGCCAGATCTGGGTTCAAGTCTCAGTTGGAGAACTAACAATTACAGTCAATTTGGGAAAATCACTAAATTATTAGACCCTCAGTATCCCTATCTGTGAAGTGGAAATAGGATTGTCTTCCCCAAAGGATTGTTATAGGAAATGGAAGAAATGCATTTCAAATACATGCAGCATAGTAAACGATTGAACCATTTTAGTTATTCCCTCCTCTCCAAGAGCTTATGTTTTTGTTTATTGTGTCAAGATCAATCTGAGCTAGCCGGGTGCAGTGGCACACACCTGTAATCCCAGCACTTTGGGAGGCCAAGACAGGAGAATCACGAGTTCAAAGCCAGCCTCATCAAAGGCGAGGCGCTAAGCAACTCAAGTGAGACCCTGTCTCTACATAAAACACAAAATAGGGCTAAGGATGTGGCTCTGTGGTCGAGTATCCCTGAGTTCAATCCCCAGTACCAAAAAAAAGAGATCAGTCTAAACTAATGATTTTGCTTATAATGAGCTAGATAATGTCTTTATCTCTAATCTTAAGGAATGCTATGGCTTAGATATGAGGTATCCTCCATAAGCTCATTTGTGAAACAATGCAGTAGTGTTCAGAGGTGAAATGATTAGATTATGAGAGTTGTGACCTAATTAGTGGATTACCACTGACAGGAATCAACTAGGTGGTATATGTTGGCAGTTAGTGCATGGCAGGAGAAGGTGGGTCACTGGAGACATGGCTTTGGGGTTCATATTTTGTTCGTGGTGAGAAGAGCTCTCTCCACTTCCTGATTATCATGTTCTGAGCTACCTTCCTCCTCCTCATCCTTGTTGCATGATGTTCTGTCTCACCTTGGGCCCAGAGAATGGAGTGAGATATCTGAAACTCTGAGCACCAAATAAATTTTTCCTCCTCTAAAATTGTTCTTGTCCAGTCTTCTGTCTATAGCAATGAAAAGCTAACTAAAACAAGAAGTATTCTATAAGTATTATTTTGCCATTTTGCATAATGACAAATCTTCAGGGACAGAAGGAATAAGAATCCTTCCCAGGATCATTTAGCTAGTGAAAGCTAAAACAAATGCAAAAACGTTGGCATTACTGACTTAAAAGTAGCCCCTCTCTCAGTGGGACTTCATTGTCATCACCACCTCCACACCCCCATCACCATCAACAACGTGTTTTAACCTGATGGGAGAAAACAAATCACAACAGGGATGTTTCAGGGAATAGCAGCTTGCTAAGCTTAACTCAATAAGTGTGGGATAACCAAGCAATGGCAGACAGTAGGCTTTAGTGGAATGGCTATAGGCAGAAATGCTTTTGTAACCACAGAGAAGAGTAAAGAGCTACAGCCATGGCAGTGTCCAGGCTGGCTCCCTTTGCTTGCAGAATTTTTCCTGTGAAACTGGTGATATGGCCTATAGGTCTACAAGCAGAGCTCAGTTGGTGGTCAGTTGGAGACAGTGGATGTGGTCTCAACACTGTTTATTGTCAAATTTTAATATGGTAAATATATTTTCAACATTTTAGCAGGGGATGCTGATTATCTTCCAATAGACATTCATTCCTTTTTCCTTAGAGGATCCCTTTCCCATTTCTAAATGTGCATATAACTATCTAAGTATCATCTCTTTAGAAGATATGTATGGCTGTTTGACTTAATTCTGGACAATCAATTTAAACAGCCTCCTAAATGAGCCAGTGGGGTGAGTGGGTAATTTCTTCACTGTTTCTTCCTTCTCCCTTATGGCTTCATTCCTCCTTCTTATAGGATATAAGGTAGACATGATAGTTGAAACCTGAATAGCCATCTTATATGGGAAATGGATGTTATGTGTTGACTTTGGTTTGGGTAACAACATAGGTGGATCATAGGTCCCTGATGATCACAGCTCTATCGTTCTTGATTGTACTTCTCATTTCTAGATTTAATTTACATGGGTGCTATAATTGTTTATGTCCTCTCAAAATGCTTACATTGAAATCTACCCCTTAGTGAGATATTAGGATGTAGGGCCTTTTGTAGGTGATTAGGTCATGAGCATAGCGCCCTCAAGAACATGATTCATGGGGTTGGGGCTGTAGCTCAGTGGTAGAATGCTTGCCTCGCATACGTGAGCCACTGGATTTGATCCTCAGCACCACATAAAAATAAAGATATTGTGTCCATCTACAACTAAAAAAAATTAGAAAAAAAAAGAACATGATTCGTGGCCTTACAAAGAAATTCTGGAAGGCTCCCTAGTTCCCTCCACCATGTGAGGTCACAAGAAGAAGACAGCTATCTATAAATCAGTACAGAGGTCCTCACAAGACACCTAATCTGCTGGTTCCTTAATCTTAGATTTCCTGGACTTCAGAATTGTGAGAAATAAGTTTCTGTTGTTTATAAGTTACTCTGTATCCTGTTACAAATTTGAATGGTCTAAGACAATGGGACAGAAATTTCAAGATTTCTGTTATTCACAGATATATTTAATCCTTTTTTGTTCTTTTTAGATATGCATGACAGTAGAGTGTATTTTGGTATATTATACATACATGGAGTATAACTTATTCCTAATCAGGATCCCATTCTTGTGGTTGTACATGATGTGGAGTTTCACTGGTTGTATATTCATATATGAACACAGGAATGTCACGTTCAATTCATTCCACTGTCTTTCCTATTCCCATCCTCCTGCTTTTCCTTCATTCCCCTTTGCCTATTGAATGAGACATATTTAACTCTAACTGGTATAAATATTAAGTCCAATTTGTTGATAGCCTCAATCCAAACATATATTTTTGTCTTGTTTTTCTCAGCTCTTTTTTACTTGAAGTTTTTGTTTTTTGTTTTTTTCTGTTCCTGGACCCTGCCTCTAAAGGGTGGGCTCTGTAATCTTTCCCTGAACCACTGTTGGGTCTCCCATAATGTCTTTCCAAGATTCTTTTCAGCTTGATCTTTATCTGAACTAGATTGTTATCCTTTTAAAGTGCCTCTTCATTACTGATAAATTTGTAAATGCAACATCTCTTGATGTTTTCTAGATATGTAGATAAGTCCCTTGCTAGAAGCTCTATCAACCTTTTGGAGCTAGGCAGTGCTATTGTGACTGCGTGGATTAAGGAACACAAAAAACTTAACACACAAATATCACAGATCCTAGGGATTAAAAAAAATGTAAACTCAAATAAATTAGCTTATGGATATCCCTCACTCTTTTCCCACTTTCTGGTTCTTAGATTTTCAACAATGCATCTATAATGTACTTAAGAAAACTATGGAGTTTTAGAAGTCATATGATCCACAGAAGACCACCATTTGCAAGTTCGGAGGATTCTCAAAGCCATCCTGTTTTCATAAAGACTTTTACAAAGACTCAAAAAACTCCCTTTTATGAGCTGTTAAGTCCACAATTATAGTTTATTATAGGAAATGGATATAAACTGAAGTCAACTAAGGAAAGTAGTACATGGGCAAGGTTAAACAAAGGAACTACACATGGAGATTCCATCATCTTCTCTTCATGGAATCCTGGGCACATTGCTGTCCTATTACCTATGTATGAAAATGTACATGGAGTATTGCCAAACAGGGAAACTCATCTACACCCTTTTCCTGAGTTTTAATTGGGACTTGATCATATATTGCCCACATGACTGACATTTAGTCTCCAGCCTTCTGAAGACAGAATTGATGCCACATGGTTCAAATCCCCATCACAAATCACATTGTTACACTATCCCATGACCAAAGCCCCAGGCAAACAGAGGGATTCCAATTAGGCATATCATTCCAATAGCCTAGAAATTACCCCTCAGAACTGTGGGCAAAAGCCAGGCTTTTATTTGGGCAGGATTAAATTCTTCATAGCACAAGATCCCTTCCAGCTCTCAGGATTCTGTATTTGATATTGACAACTTCATTACTTCACAGTCATGTAGTATAAAATAAAAAATAAATATAAAAAAATAAACTAGTTGCCAGGACATAATTACAAAGAAGCATTCTGTATTACTATTGTTTTGTGTATATGCAGGAAATGTAAGTGACTTTACTTGTAGTAAATTGATAGGCAGTATGTCTGGTAAAAAAGTCATGAAATTATTTTATGATGCATCTGTAGACCCTAGGAAATAGTTTCTACTAACTTCAATTAATCATCACTGCCCACACCCTATTTGCTCTAGCAAAATATCTATTGTGCTATGGTCTTTGTTATTTTCAGCAACTTTTTCATCATATATTTCTGTCTCATCCTGAGATGATATCCTGAGTCCTAGTCTTATACCTTTCTTAAGTACAAATGCAATAACATTATGGACAGACCAACCTGACCCAGAGTAGAAATGCTAGGACAGGAAGCGGGGTGGCAAGGGCTTCCTAAAGAAAATAGACCTCACTTTGAACTAAACCATGATGGAACATGCTGTAAGAGATGGAAGTCTACATCCCACACTAGCCTTTTGAATTTATGCTTTTGCACATGAAAGCCATATTCATCAGCAGTATTGAATATGAAGAGCTATATAAATACATGCATTGACCCAAGCAATGGAAAATATACCACAAATGCAGACCTTACTCTTCTGGCAAGGGCAAGGTGACTGAGTAGGCCCATTTCTTTTAGTTACTTCCTGAATCTATGATTTAAGTGAAATTGGGGCCATAAAAAGTCTCACCGCATGTTATAAATAAACTCTTTGACCTAAAGGACTCAAATTAACTTCAAGTCGTACATTTTTAAAAAGAATACACTACAGTTTAGTGTTGGAGTGGGAGGATCTAATTTGATTTCAAGTAGTGATGATTAATTCAAGTTAGTCAGAAATATTTCCTAGGGTCTGCAGATAGATCATAAAATAATTTTATGAGTTTGTTACTAGTATACTTCCTGTCAACTTATACAGGTAAAGCCATTTATATTTCCTGCACATAGAAAACAATAGTAACACACAATACTTCTTTGTAATTATGTCCTTGTAGGTAGTTTTTTTTTTTTTTTTTTGTAATACTTTACTGAATGGTGTAGTTATTGTGAGATGGTTTCTGGCCTTGAGGGCTTTTTTTTAAAAAAGCTCTTTTGAATAACAATAAGCAGTTGTATATTTTTCTTCTGAGAATATCAGAAGCATTAACCTTGTAGAATAGACAGGTTACAAAGTCACAAATGCAGCACTATAACTGAGCTGAAAGGGGACCAGAATAAAAGCGAGTTCTACCTCTGACTTAAACTGCACACAATCATGGAGACTCATTCATCCTCTTGGCATTGGTTTTTTATGCATAAAATTGAAATATAACTACTACTCACCTCACCAGAGATTATAAATATACTATGTTTGTAAAATGTGTCTTAAAAATATACAGTGCCCTAAAAACATTAATTGATAATGTGTGTACTTTGTAAGTGGAAATTTATCACTACTTAATAATTCACTGTGGGTTGAGACTCAAAGTACAAACCAGGGATAGAAGGCAAGCATGACCTTCCCTGTGAGATGCTCACATTTGTGTGCTGGGGGAGATTTTTGGGGAAGGAGAGAGAGTGCAAGCCGTACCCCTAATTAAATTTCCAGAATGTAGAAACCATTTGGAAGCACTTAGCATAGTCCTTTATCATTCAAGGTGTTCAGTATAAATGTCTACCTCTTCTTGATCAGTTAATGTAAATCCAGAGATTTTTCAAATCAAGTTCCCTTAAAGAATTATAAGATATAATGAATCGAGGTTAAAGAGAAAAGCAGTACATCACACTGAGACATAGTTCACTACCGGCCTGTGCACTTTGGAGCATAATTTTTTTCTCTAATTTATTAAGAGACCACATATGGAAACACAGGTGCTGTGAAGACATGAAACTGGGGGACCAACAGTTCCATTCAAGCCATTCTCTCATCTCCATGCCACTCATTCTGATGTTAGTATCAGATAAACTTGCCCTTAGTATTAGTTTCTCTGTAAACCTCTTTTTATGAGCAGTCACTTCCAAGAAAGGCATGATTTTGGAGGTCCTGGTCAGATCCTTCCAGTTAGGGATTGAACCTGAGAACATTCCCTGAGCAAGTCAGCTAAGATTAAGCACTGAGAGGAAAAGGATACCAGTTTTAAGATATCTTCTAATTTTTTAGCCAACAAGACCATCTTTAAGACTTTAATAATTTTCCCTATTCATGACTAGAAGGCATCTTTTCCTTGGTGTGTCTTTTTTCCACTTCTTACCTTACTCTCCATTTTGATGGTCACCTCAAATAGCACCTCTTTCAGGAAAACTCACCATCTCCTCTTCCTTTTCAATCCCTTCTCTGATCCAAAGAATCAGAGATTGCTGCCCTAAGCTTTAAAAACAAACTCAGGTGGTTTTTTCAAATAAACCTACTCCAACAATCTATGAGCAGAATTTTTTTGGAAGGCAGGTACCATGTTTTAAGCATCTGTGCTTCTCCAACTAGACACAGAGTACAGCAAATATTTGTTGAATACAGGGACAAATGAATGGGGCAAGAAAACAGAATGGCATTCACTGTATCTTTTTTTCCAACTGGTCCTGTTTGTCCAAGAGTGTCCTGCTTTAGATCTATTTATCTAGCATTCTTATCTGTTACTCTTGCTATTAAAACTAAACTGTTTGGAAAACAAATTATATTGTCACTCTGCTCTTCCGAACCTGTTTGTATCTTTCTTATATCTGGATCCTGAGGTTCTCTCATCCTTAGATCCATGTTCACATATCGAAATCTTAAGTGCATGTCAATGCATGAAGAACCTCCTTTACTCTAGCAGATTCTGTTCTTCCTATTTTGCCTCCCCTTCCCTTCCTAATTCAAAGGATCCTTATAAATGTCTTGCCTCCAGATCTGGTACTCCAGTGGCCAAGCTGTGTCTATAGGACTCCTGTTTTGAAACCTTAGACTTCCTTTGCTAATAACCAGAATTTAGTTCTTTAATTTTAAATTAAATTTATAAGCAGAGTAACAAAGACCCTTTAAGTTCTTAAATGCTTTCCTTCTGAGTGAAGGAAATTAGCAGCCACATTTCCATAAAATATTTTTTAAAAAATTTCAAATGGTCTTTTTTATTCCATAAAACCACACATAATCATAATCTAGTATTAAGTATTAGCTGTAAATAATGTGTTCATATAATTCTCTTTAAAAGAAGTTTCAAATTCTAAGGCTCCTTCCTCCTCAGATTTCTTCACCAAAACAAAACCAAGCCTGAAATTATTTACCCACTACAAATGCAAATCCCATCTCTTTCAAATAACTACAAAGTCATGGAATAAAACAAAAATGACAACTGACTGTAAGTTAGCAAATACAATTATAATTTATAGGAGACTTTGACAAATATTTGCAGTGCTTTGAAACAGGAAGTCAGGACATAAATTACAAGTAACATGAACTTTTTTCCTATTTATAATTCAAATCAAAATTACTACATATTGTAACATGTGGCAAAGGTCCCAGATTTTCAAAATTACACCTTCAGTTCAGGAAAATGGCCCATAGAATGAAGTGCAGAAACCCAGGCAGGTAGATGGGAGGGAGGTGTTGTGGACCAAAAAAGCTTCCAATATGTCCAGAAAGTCAGGATGGACTTAGAAATATTCTGTGCTGTGTTTCTCTCCAATCATGTTTTCTACTATACTTCACTTTCCCACTAGAACCCTTCATAAAATAAATAAGATTATTTATGTGGGGGTACTGGGGATTGAACTCAGGAGCACTTGACCACTGAGCCACATCCCCAGACCTATTTTGTATTTTTATTTAGAGACAGGGTCTCACTAAGTTGCTGGCTTTGAACTCAAGATCCTCCTGCCTCAACCTCCCAAGCTGCTGGTATTACAGGCGTGCACCACCATGTCCAGCAAAGATAATGATGTTTGGTGACTGTGGTAGACTATATTTTTGTTTTCAATTATTACTATTTCTTTGTTGCCCTTGCCCTGAAGGGATTATATATTCCTGGGGCTAGGGTTGAGCGCTTGCCTAGCACATGTGAGGGTTTGATACTTATCACCACATAAAAATAAAGTTATTATGTCCATCTACAACTAAAATAATACACATATCTGTGAAATTATACATATATATGTACATTTACATATACATATATAAAGATATAATATATTCCAGCTGAACTGATTTGGGATTTGACTATATTATATGTTTTAGTTATTGAAAGATGAGTGGGTATGATATGCCATTTCTTAGCAGAGGCAGGGAAAATTAACGTGAGTTTCTGCCCATTATCTTTATTTTATACTCTGCTATGAGAATGGCATGTGTCAGATGGAGACTCTTCATTAGAGTTCTACAATGGAAAGGCAGGGAAGCAGGACCGTAGCTGGATATCAGCAGTGGTAACATGAGCCCACAGGTAACATGAGCAAAAAATAAAGGCTTGTTTTTTTTAAGTGTTGAGTTTTTTATTATGTTTGTGATTATAGCTAATGCACTGATAAGGATGACATATAACATCTGTGGAGTTTTACAATATGCCAGATATTATCTTAAGTACTTTATACATGTTGCTATTTAATCCCATTTTAAAGATGAAGGAATAGAAGTAAAGTCAAGTAATTTGCACAAAGTTTCATAGTAAAAGGTCAAACAAGAATTTGAGCACAGGTACTCTAGCTTTAGGGGCAGAGCTCTTATGTGTCTGCTTTTCCGATATATCAGTCATATTTTGACATTCATCAAGTGTTCAAAAATCTCTTTGACGCTGTCATGTCTTTCCACATGCTAATCCCCCTTCACTTTTCTCTCACCTAGACAACTCTTATTCATCCTTCATGACCCACCTCAGAGAACAAATTTCTATGAGTCTGAATTAACTTATGCACCTAACTCTGCCCTCCTTTCTGCTTTACTCTTTAGTGGCATAACATTTCATAAATGCTTTGGCTATAACACTGTTATTACTTTTGAAGTGTCTGTCTTCCTCTCAAGATGTTGCACTCTTCCAGGGTAGGAGGAGTATGATCAATATGCTTGACATACAGTCAATCATTAGGAAAAGTTTAATGAATGATTAAAAAATACTAGTGATCAATTCAATTTGTTCCTTAAAGTTAAGCAAAGAAAAGTACAAGAATAAATGAGATTTCTATGAATCTATAATGTTATTTTGTGACTGAGTTCACATCCTCAACTCTAAAATACTGAGGGGACTTACAACCTTCAATCTCATCTACTTGTTGCATGATTCTCTAGCATGTGTCATTCCCCACAGTCCAAAGCTTCCCACAGGCATCACCAGGAATTTGGTTAACATACTGCTACCACACTCCATTTCTCCCACTCACCTTTCTTTGCCTCTCTAAAATAGGCTTTTGGATCCAAAGAAATGTAAATTATTTTAGTGAAGTAATTGGAGGCAATGTGGATTGTGATGGTTATTTTTATGCATTGATGTTATTTGGCCATGGAATGCCCAGATATTTGGTCAAATACTATTCTACATGTTTCTTTAAATATGTCCTTGGATGAAACTAACATTTAAATCAGTAGACTGAGTAAAACAGATTGTCTTCCATAATGGGGATAAGCCTAAATAAGAGATTGTTTACTATCCCCCCCTTTACACATGAGGACCCTGACACTGAAATCAGTTAAACAGCCCATGTTCAGGTAGCCAGAGAATAGCTGAGTGGGAGGAAAGCTCAGTCTCTCTCTATTCTTCTCCTTACTTAGATCACAAGAAGTAAGTCCTATCACATGGTCCCCAAGTACTTAAGTGTCTCTGCCTCATTTCTATTCAGAAAACGTAGGACATGCAGCAAGGAGAGGCATGATGGAGATGCTTCCAGAATCTCATAATAAGTCTTGACAAGTGCCTTAAGAAGCAACATACTTGGTGGCAATGAGTTTGAGGTCTGGAGTAAGGTTGCCTAGGTTGAGTTCTTAGCTCTGCCACTTATAAACTGTTTGACCTCAGGTTACTTGCTCAACCTCCCTAAGCCTTAGTTTCTTTAACTGCAAAACAGAATAATGTTTACCTAAAATGGTTTCATGAGGATAAATAAGTTAATATATGTTTTTAACAAGGCAACTTGTGACTCACAGGCTCTCTGTAAGTGTTAGCTATTATTATTGTTAATACCAAATACTTCATATTCTTATTTGCAATTTATGAGACCTCTTACTGGGAAAATATAAATGTGTTTCTAAATTCTCACACCATTCTCACTTGGAAGGTAAGCAATCAACACTGTAAAATAGAAACATTAGGCCATCGAGATATTTCCACACAATGATGAAAGCTAGTGCATCCCTTTTAAAGGAGAAAATAAGAGTATTGCTATTATGGAGATACAGATGGAAGGAATAGGAAAATAAGAATATAAGACAAGTATTAACATTAGAAATAAGCTACTGGTAAAATATAAACTCATGTCCTATTCTTAGACAAAGTTTTTAAAATAAGGATGGGGATATAGCTCAGTGGTAGAGCATTTGCCTAGCATGTGTGAGTCCCTGGGTTTAATCTTCAGCACCACAAACATAAAAAAGTCCTTAAAACAAAAATTGAGAGAAGAAATAGAATACAGAATATAGATTAAAAAGGTGTTTAATAAATGGATTTTATTTCATGAAATTAACTTTTGAGTCACTACACAAAAAATTAACCTTGGTGGGAAGAGCACTGAACTAGAAGTCAGAATATTTGAGTCATTACTCTGCATGTATTATTTAATAGTTGAGCAACTTTGGGCAGTAATCTTTACCTCTAAGGAGGCAGAGAAGATAGAATAAGGACTCCTGGTGGTTCAGAGTTTAGAGTGGGCCCAGCTCTGGGACACACCTGCTGCATGAAAGTACGTAAGATAACCATTCTGAGTATGGAGAGCATATTTTGAATGAAGTGCTTTGCAGAGTGCCCAACAGAGGGTTCTCTCAATAAATATTTTTGTTTTTGTTTTTAGGCCCCAATTTCCTCGCCTGTAGGTCCTTTCCAGATTTATATATCTATGGTACCATGATCTGAATCTGGAATGAATTTACTAAGGAAGTAGCTGAATGAATTCTTCTGGCTATTTCTATTCCACTGTGCATTTGTAGCTTTTGTTTCTTTAAACAGTTGAATTTTAAAGATAGGTTTTGTTAAATGTTTCCCTGCTTCTCAAGCATACCCTTGACAAAGCAAATAGAAAGAGACCAGCTTCCCAGATACTATTTCTGCAAAGAGAATCACTATGATCAAAATGCCTCCTTCACTGAATGACCTTTCTGATAAGAAAAAATTGAAATGGCTTGAGTTGAGTTTACTCAGCTCTTCAGTTGATCCCTTCAAGCTGCATCCATTAAGTATTGGATGCCATCAAAATCAGAATTCTGGAAAGAAACACTGAAATACTTTCACAATATTCCATAGTGGTTTTAGGTATGTCATCTTAGAGCAGTAACATTTTATGTCTGAGTTTGTGAATTAAATTACCATCACCATTTACTAATACCAATTTTTTTTTCTTCTTCCTCATTTCTACCTCTAGTTATCAAATATTTTTGACAATATTTTTACATTCAATTGTTAATGTGTCATTTTCTCACAAAGAAGATGTAAAGCACTGTGCAAAAATAAAAGATAGTCATTCATTTAGAAAATACTTGAACATGTATAATGTACCAGGTACCATTATAGGTGTTGGCAATAGAAAAAAAAATAGACAAAATTCTCAGACCTCACAGGTATATGATCAAGTGAGGAAGTCTACAGTATAACTGGTTGTGATAAATGTAATGGGGAGAAATAACACAGGAAGAGGAAGAGAAAGTCAGGTATTCTGCGTGGCCAGAGAAGACGCATGAAGAATACAATATCTGAGGTCAGATCTAAAGATAAAGGACAAGGATGTGGCTGTTGGGGTGGTACAGGCATTTCAAAGGGAGACAATAATACTGCAGGCCCTGAGGTGGGAACGTGAGCATGTCTGGGGTGTTTAAGAAATGGCAAAAAAAAAAAAAAACTGAAACAAAAGAGAGTGGCTGAACATGGCAATGGAGGGGTACCAGATGCCAGATCCTAAGGCAAACATTCACCAGTCATGACTCAGACCCTTGTAAATGAGGATAAGCACCTCGATACACATTTTGAAAGTATTGGTGAAGATTTCTACAAAGAGAGGAAGCCTCCGTCAGGACTTGAAAAAAGGTAGCATTAACCTGACAAAGAAAGGTAAGATAAAAGTATTCTTCACAGAGAAACCAACACATACAAAGACACTAAGGCTCCACAAAACAGGGCCTGTCATGAGAACTATAAAAAGCTCTGTGTACTAGAGAGCACAGTGAATAGGGATTATGGCCAGGTGGACAGGTAAAGATCAGACCTCAGAGGCCCTATAGGGCATCTAAAGGTGGTAAGAATTCACCTTGAATGAGACAGAAAAGGAAATAGCATGGCCAGCTCAATTCTGACTGTCCTCCTGATCTAATTGACACCATTGTACATTTTCCTGTGCTTCTTTGGCATTCACTCTCTCTCTTGCTAATAGGATATCCATTTCCTCAAGAGTCCTATGAGTTCCTGGAGAACAGGAACTCTTTCCTTCCAGTGTGTTTTTTAAAATATGAGGTTGGCATTCAAAGCATTTTTCATATTTCAATCAGGAAAATACTCTTGGTATTCAAGGTTTTGATGTATAAGTAAACCATGAGTCCAAAGAGAAACATTACCTCTGCCTAGAGCTAGGGGAGATCAAATAGCAAAGTCCTTATGATAGATGCTAGTGGGTCTACCAGAAGCCATGGAACCCACAAGTGGTGGCAATTGCACAATAGGCTTATCCACAATTTACAATTCTGTGTCCATTGTCTCTTAAAAAAATTAAAACAATGATACAAACCACTGCTGATTGAACATGTACTGTACACTTTATATACTGTATTACTAATTATGCAACACCTACCCAGACAATGCTATTAACCCATTAAACAGATTCCAAGAGCTAACAACACACAACCACTGAGTAGATGGAGACAGGATCTGAATCCAAAACACACATCACTGATACCCCTAATATCACAGAAGCATGACTGGTGTGCTTCTAGCAAGCCTGTGGCTTCTATTCCAAAGTGATACTTACATTTTATCTTAAGAATTCCTATGAACAGAGTGTTCTCCTTAATACAGTTACCTTTTTTTTTGTACTGGAGATTGAACTCAGGGGTGCTCGACCACTAAGCCACATCCCCAGCCCTGTTTTGTGTTTCATGTAGAGACAGGGTCTCACTGAGTTGCTTAGTGCCTCGCCATTGCTGAGGCTGGCTTTGAACTCGCAATTCTCCTGTCTCAGCCTCCCTAAGTGCTGGGATTACAGGCTTGTGCCACCGCGCCCGGCTCAATACAGTTACTTTTTAAAAATATATATTACTTTTATGTTCTGAATTAATTATAAGGGAAAAATTATAAATTTTTAAACTTTTCCCAGAAAGTCTTTAATAACCATGATTTTCCATGATTATCCTGGGCTTTATGTTTCAGAAACTCTGCCATGCAATGTTCATAGTGACTGCATACATTACAAAGCCAAGCATCTCCTCAGGCAGCTCTCCTACCCTCCTTCCAGTCTTCAGGGATATACTTGGGATTGTACCATTGTTGACCTTGGAGCAGCAGTGTCCCTGAAGACTTCACAACTCTATGAATTTCCTACAGCTAGAGGAGGAAGATGACAGTCTGGGAGCAAATTAGTTGTACAGCCTTCTGCTCTGGGGACCTGTTGTATATACACATCCTGTTTCTGTCAAACAAAATGACTTTTATCTTGGTTATTGCCCATGTCCAAGTTCTTAGCATAGAAAAAGAGATAAAATAAAAGCTGCTTTGCACAAAAGAATCAAATTCTTTTGCAGTACATCTGGTAAGTTTACCTACTTTTTATGACTGGTGTAGACTTCTCCCCTGGGTTTAATATTGGCTGCTGAAAATTAATTTGAGTCAGTCCCTAATAAGAGAATACACTGCAAAGCGATTAGAGGGACTGAGTAAAAGACTCATTTCACAAATTTGTGAAGAGAGTTGTTGTTTTTTTTCCCCTGGTGGGGGTGGTCTTGTGTCTTTGCCCCTCCCCCACCTTTGATAGACAGTAGGCCTGCATCAGACTTTGAACAAATCTGTTAATCATCCAGAACCTCATCTGAGCATCACCTATTCTTTTAACTGATGATTTTGTGAACAATTGTATTGCAGACCTGTTGTGATGATGACAATGAACTAACCGAAGTCCTAACCATGAGCATTTCCTAGCATCATAACTAACAGTGTAGAAATTGTTTTGGTAGAACTAATGGGAAGATGCCGTGTCAGCCCATATAGGAGCCCAGGTAGAAATCTTTCACCTGGATAGAGAAACTTTTCCAAGGGAGTTCTGAGGCAGAGGAAACCTAAAAGGTGAGCTGGAATGAGTCATATATCTTTGTATTGAGAAGGGAGAATAGATAGGAGCATGCCACAAGCAAAGAGAAGGAAGGAAGGTAGAGAAGAAGGAAGGGAAGGAGGGAAGGAAGTAGGAAAGGGAGGAGCTGGAGAGATCTGGTGAATAAATAAAATATGTAAATGAAAAGTCAACATGATGGAGGTATATTTAACAGAGAAGTTGTCTTAAGTGTGCCTCAAGCTTAAGACAAATTTAAGTCTTATATTCACTCATTTCCACCCATTCATTGTGTCAGAATCTCTTCTACCTGTTGGAATCTCTTCTGTATGAATGTCACATAACATGTAAATGAAAATTGAGGGGCAGGACTTACATAAAGCCTCTTTACAATGCAGATGGATATTTGAGGCACCACTTATGCCCTTCACTCTTATTGCTTCTTTGCTACTGTTAACTGTAGTTTCAACAGCAATCTAAGGAACACGTCATGACCTTAGAGATGGAAGCACAGATTAGAATAATAAAACAGATGAAGAAAAAGCCTATCATGGACCTGCCTTCCTCTGAACTTTTTTCATGTAAAAGTGAAAAAAAATATTGCTCAGTTCCTATTATCTGTAATTTACATTACATGTGACTAAACTTAATTTTTACTAATTTTAAAAGGTAGTATGGCATAGATCAAGTGTACAACACATACTAGCAGAGAAATGAAAAGTTGTGCTCCATCTGTGTACAAAGAATCAAAATGCATTCTGCTGTCATGTATACTTAAGTAGAATAAATAAATAAATAAAATTTTAAAAAGAAAAGAAAATCAGACCTGCATTTGATTCCTGGTTCCGCCCAACATAAGTTGTGTTTCTTCTTACCAAATTGGGATCGCTATTACAGGGAGGGCAGGACATTATACAGATATTATGAGTAAGAGCCTAGTACATGGTAAGTGATCAATATATTGTGGAATTACCATCTGGTTTAGGTGGAAAGTTAAAAAATAACCTTAAATTTACAAATGAAAAATATCCAAAGCCCCAGATCTTAAAAGTCATCCACTAAAGCAGCAAAGACTGTGACAAGTATCAAAAACCTGCTGGGAAAAAAATTGCAAGAAAACATGAAGATTAGAATAAATTACTGAATTATGTGCATTTCAAATTAAGTGTACTTCCTTAACCAATATAGCAGTCTTCAAGATATTGAAAAAGGTAACTTATGGACACTTCCTTAGTCATCATTCCACACCTGTCAATCACTGCAAGTCATGTGACCTGCAATTTACCACAACTGGAGCATCAGTACCCCAGCATGAGGCAAGCAGACAAAGGTTGATCTGGTCTGTTCTGAAGACCATGAGTGACAGCTTCCACTTAAAGAGTTCACTAACTTTGGCCCTAGGCTCAGACCCTGAATCATCCGTTCTTCTCAGTGGCAATGGGGCCCAGATCCACCAGAAGTGCAGGATAATGTAAGACGCACGCTCAGTGTTTCTGTGTGTAATTCTTAAGAAAATGCCTCTAGAACTGAAAGTTAAAAACATCTGTGCATAATAGCGACAGTGACACAGTGAGAAACGTGCCTCTGAATTTCTCCATCTTTTACCAGGCATGGTGGTACATGCCTGTAATCCTAACAATTCAGGAAGCAAACCCCAAGTTTGAGGCTAGCCTGAACAACTTAGGGAGATCTTGTCTCAAAAAATAAAAAGAGCTCAGGATGTAGTTCAGTGGTAGGTGCCTTAGTTCAATCCACAGTACTGAAAATAATATAATACTGTAATAATAAATATTTCCTAATTATTTTTTATTCTTAATTCATATTTCTTAATTATTTTTCATGAAGACTAGATTATTTGTTCTCAGTGCTACAGTATGCAACTCTACTGGGGAAATACATTTGACCTCAGGTTACTTTCTAATTGGTAACAGTTCTTTACACAGTCCACTTGATTAAAAAACTGCAGTTAAGTAAATCATCAGAAGACCTTTTGTTTCCATGCTACTCATCATGATTGTGAAACTACATGGCTGGACAGAGTATAATTCAGTTAAAAATATTTGCTGATTCTCAATAAGTAGCAGGCACAGTAGTAATTTATCCGCTTTCTAATTTGGTGATCCTCTTTCCTGCTAAACTGTAGATTCACACATCTCTTCAACTCTGTATTCAAACTTCACCTCCCTATTAAACTATAGGACCAGATATCCTTGTATTAATATTTTACATAAAAAAGGAGGCCTTCAAGTATGATACCTCTATTGACTACTGTGACATGCTTTCATCACTTTGGATGGGATATAGGGATCATTAAGACTAATAAAAATGCATTTACAACTTCTCATTGATGTTCTTTGAGCCTTTGACTATAGACAATAATTGAGTTAAGCTGCATGAAGGTAATAGGTAAATATGAGTCCATAAATACAGACTTTGTGTGTGTACATATTCATATATGTGTGTTCACTCTCCTTATGTGGGGTCATTTCTAATCTCTAAAATCAATGATTTTAGGTTCCATCTCAATCCCGCAGCCAATTCCAAGTATGGCTGTCTATTAATTTTTCCCTACAAACTCATTGAAATTAATTGTACTGTCACCAATTTTGTATTGTGGGAATCTATTGGATTTATAGACACTCCCTAAGGGGGAATTTTTCTTTGACCCCTACTACATAAACCTAGCACATAACATCTGGCTTTCTGCTTCTTTTCTCTCATTGCACAAAGTTACAACAATATGCCTGAAATAACCTAGCTAGCTAGGTATAAACTCTGTGATTCTGTGAAATGACACAGCCCCTCCATCCAAGGTCTTCATTGTTTTGTCTAAATTTGTAACACCTGCCTGGGATCTCATTCTTAACAGGTGGATTAATTAATAAACTACCCAAATTTCAGTGTCTGTGACAGACTCCTTGGCTAACCACCATCCCTTTGATTAGAACTTGGTAGGCAACAATGTCAAATTTATTGTGCCCTTTTGTATTATTCCAGTAGAGAAGCTGACCTTCCTCTTTGGAACCTATTCAGACAGCTGGCTTAGTCCCTGCCAACATTGTCTTCCCTTCTCCTCTCTTTGCTATTCAGGAGACTGAAGTTCCATCATGCCTGTTGGCTAAGTCTCCCTGAATTAACACACAAAGATACATGGTACTCTATTTATGTATATATACCTGAGTAGCTATAAATATGAGTACATGTATACATAAGTATGTAGATAGATACACCAATACATACACAGAGAGTCTTAAAGACTTCCAATATTATGGAAATCTGCCTCAAACACCACCTGGATGTCATTGCCTTAATGAAATTCTTCATGAAAATAAGACTTGAGACAAAAACCTATGATAAAAAGAAATTAGGAAAGAGAAAATATAAGTGCAGCAATGGCTCTAAAAAGCAGTGTTTGTTTCTTAGAAGCTACAGAAAAGCTCTCCATGACAATTATTTTCCCAAGAGATTCCAAGATTTCTTTAAAAAATAAAACAAAGCCTGAACTCTGCTAATGGAATTCAGGTTCAAAATCCAAATGTTCCAGAGAAGTCTAAATTGCTTGTTACAGTCGATAAATCCTAGTGTCTCCCGGGCTATAATTTGTTTGCTCTGATTTACAAAATAAAAGTAAGAAAAGGAGGAGGAAGAGATGAAGACAACAATGAAATAACATGTCTTCATACAATTTCTGGTTCTCATACTAACAACTTCCTGACACAGGTTCTCTTTGTTTATTTCTAGAAACTCCTTGCACCCTATTTGAAATTCACTAGAAAACTGACTTTGAAAGGATTAATATTTTACCCCTTCTTTGTAGCCAAACAGTCCTAGTCCCTTGTCCTACCTCTTACACCTTTCCATAGAGGAAGATTTGGTCCACTGATCACTTTTTCAACTGTTAATTCCCAACAGTTAATTGCCAAATGTTTTGGCACAGGGGATTTGACCTCTTTCTCTTCTCTACTCAGATTGGTGGGTGAATTCCTTGGCATGTATGTCTCCTCTGAAAACTCATATACTGTCCATTGACTGGTATTATTAGTCAGCTTTTTTCACTGCGATGGCTAAAAGGCATGACCAGCACAATTGTAGAGAAGGAAAAGTTATTTGAGGACTTGCAATTTCAGATGTCTCAATCCATAGACAGCAAACTCCATTCCTCAGGGCTCAAGGTGAGGCAGAACATCATGGCAGAAGAGAGTAGCACAGGGAAGCAGCTCACGTGGTGATCAGCAGGCAGAGAGAAAGAGACTTCATGCCCCAGATACAAAATATATACCCCATAGCCACGCCCCCAATGAACTGCTTCATCTGGCCACACCCAGCTGCTTCCAGTCATCACTCAATTAATCCCATCAGATACAAAGTCACTGATTAGGTTAAGGCTGTAACTGAATCATTTCTCCTCCAAACCTTGTATTGTCTCACATGTGAGCATTTGGGGGACACCACACATACAAACCATAACAGGTGAGTTGTTCCATTCTCTGGTTGGAGAGGTAGAATGACAGGTCTGGTGGAATCTCATATAGAGATATAGACTCCACCCTGATCCTTGTCAATAACAAGAGTGATATTATAGTTCCCTTCCTACCGACTTGCTTCTCCATTGATCCAGAACCCCGAGAGGTGAGATGAGAACTACTTACAGAGTCTAACAAAGGATGTATATAAGAGTCTTTATAATGAAAAATGTGATGATGGGGTGGCTGCTTATGTCTAGGAAATGAAGGGTTGCACTAGATGTGGAAAGTACTTCAGACAGAAAGCCTGGAAAACTAAAGAAAAACATCAACTTCATAATTAGCCAGTTATTTCTTTTTTTAAATATTTTGTTTTGTTGTAGATGAACACAATATCTTTATTTATTTTATGTGGTGCTGAGGATCGAACCCAGTGCCTCACATATGCAAGGCAAGCGCTCAACCGCTGAGCCATAGCCTCAGCCCCAGCCAGTTATTTCTTTTCTTTTTTCTTTGGCTTTAAAGGGACTCTGTATTTTAAAAATAAAATGTCTTAAGGAATGCCTGCAAACATAAGAAACCTAATACATATAAATATTAACTGACTTTCCAAAGATCACATAGCAGAACTGCAACCAAGATGTAAGACCCTATATCACAGCCCATGACTCTCTTGTCAACATCCACTAATAAAGGAAAAGTAAGAGCAATACCAATGATAAAAACAATTCAAGTAGTCAATACATACAGAGCACTTACTGTGTGCCAGTTACCCTTCTAAGTGCCTTGAGAGAACATTTTGCTTTTACCAACATGAACCCAATTCTGTACCCCCTGCTGCAAATGCAGGCATGAACAACAAAAGTGACTTCTATTCTTACATTCAAGAAAGAGGTTATTGCCATAATCATAATATATTGATTAGCAAATAATTATTTAATTATAACACAATATGTGTTTAAAGAAGCATAGAATATTATGACACATGCTAATAAGAGGTTCGAGACCTGCAGGGTTGGAGCAAATTAGAATCGGGGGTGGATGAAGCAATGCATGGGAAAAGCCTGCCACAGGAAAGGACCCTTACGAAAGAGTTGGGATAGAATAGTGATAGGAAATAGAGATGGAGAGGTGAGAAAGGACAGATGGGGAAGGGCCATGTAAGTCAATTTTTCCCAAGAATGACAGGAATTCATTGAGAGATTTCAAGCAGAAAAGTGGCATAATCACGTCTTGAAAGTTATACTACTATTTTGGCAATTCAAGGAAAAAAACCTGAGGTTCCTAGCTACATTTTAAGGAGGCAAGAATTGGTAATTTTGGTTAAGGCAATCATTAAAGTAGGTTGTTGTGAATGCGAGACAACAAACCTGGTATAATTTCTTTTTGAATTGTATCAATTAATCAGAGCATCCCCAAGATGAGTGCATTTCATAGGACTGCAGTATTTTCTTTTATATCTGTTTATGGGAGAAGTTTAAAATTTCACAATCTAGAATTCTCCTTCTAATTATAAATTATTTTGAGAGCTGTTAACCAAGTTGGTGACTCCTTATAAGCCAAGCAAAGGTTTTATTATAAAAAAAGAAAAGTAAAAAACAAAAGTCATATTTGTCTAGTGACAAGACTAGAGCAAAGATCTCTTATTACCTGGAAATTAAAAATAGTTATAAATCCTTCCTTACAACAGTCCTACAAAGCTTCATTAAAATCTGACATGGATCTTTCACATTGCTGTAAAACATCATTTCAGTCCAGCCATTAAAAATGTCTGCTGCCTCAGAGTGTACAAACATCGCATACAAAACAATATTAATCTAACATTCATAGGAAGCAAATTCTTCAGACTTAAAAGGGAATTTCAGGTCTGCAGAATGCCATTTGGTTTCAAGGCAATTAATGAGTTGCAAAAGCTCACTTGTAACAAATTTTCTCCCTGAGGGCTCATTAAAATACTCTCTGGAAAAGTAGCCTCTGTCATCCAATAACTTATTCTGCCATCCCCAACCAGATGGTGAGAGCCAACCCAGGGCTCCATAGCTGATTTCCTGTTCTTTTCTCTCAGACTGTGGACATTGTCATCTGTTCACAAGGGTTTGTGAATCAGCTATGAACTCAGGAGGCTCATCTTCTCTGTTTAGTTCCGATTTTTCTCATTGGGGATTGTCTTGCTCATCAAGAATGATAGGAGCTTTTTTTCAGTGAAGTATATCCATGAGTTAATGTGGCACCCAGGGATGGGAGGTGTGCATCTCATCTAGCCAGTAAGGAAGTAGTGTGTGGAAGTATGAAGAGTAAGGAATTTGGGGTCAAACAAATCTGAATTTGAGTTCAAAGTGTGCTACTTGCTTAAAGTGTGACCTTTGATTTCTGTCTAGAATTTTCCTTTTCTACATTTGTAAATAAGGATAAGACTAATCTCTTATCATAGCATTATGCTTGAATAAGATCATACACCTAAGATGATACATGGTATATGCTCATGTCTGAAATATTTGTAACTTCTATCATCATTATCTTCAACACTTAGTAGCCAGCTAACTTCTCATTTATAAATATACATTTATACCCTGAATGAATAGAATGTATGTGTGTATGTGTGTGTGTGTGTGTGTGTGTGTGTGTGTGTGTGAAAGGGGCAAGAGGGTAGCATTGTGGAAATTCTCTTGTACTAGAACAAACAGAAATAGTCTCTAGTTCCTTCCCCCATAGCGCTAGTCACAAGAATTAGGTAAGTTATTTAAATTTCTAAACCTTAATTGTTTTACTTGTGATATGGAAATAATAAGTATTACATAAATAAGTTTGGAGTACGAAATAAGGTAATGTATAGCTACATAAAATATGGGACTCCATGCAAAATAAGTTTGTTTGGGTCAGTTGTTTAGCATAAATAACATATTTTCATAGAAATTATGTTACAATTGGCAATTAAGCTCACAGGCTAGCTCACAGCAATGCATTCACTTCAAGTGCAGCTTAGATGCAATATGTTTGCAGTGGAAAAAAAATATTACAACCAACCAAATAACAATAATTTGACAAAAACAAAGAATAATACATTGACAATGTTTTTGTCCAGTGCTAATGCCAGAGGAGACATAGAGACAGATTTCCCTGGGGTTATGAGCAAAAATGAAAGAAACTAGGGAACAAACAATAGGGCAAAAAAAAATGTGGTTGCACATGGGAGGGAAAATTATCTCAGAAAGATTCCCAAGAGTTATGATCAGTGACATCAAATTAGAGGATAAAGGAAAAAGATAGTTTCTAATATTTGATAGCATTTATTTAGAATTTACAATATGCATTGGCCTGTTGTAAATGCTTTACATTTATTAAAGTTATTTAATTTTCACATTTAGTCTATGAGGTAGTGTGATTGTGATCGTTATTTCATGGATGAGGAAAGTGAGACCCAGTTGCAAATATAGTAAGTCATAGAATCAGAATTTGAACAGTCTGGATCAAGACCCTAGACTTTTATGGCAAGACAAAAAATTGGGTTTGGCACTGTTTATTCATGTAAACAATATTTAGTATCAGAAAGAATACATAGTTTCTGTTTTAATAAAGCATATGATTGAGCTGTGTTACTTAGCTAACTGGTTGTGCTATACAAGAACATATTTTGATTGTCCCACAACACTAGGATAACAGATTTCCAAACATGCAATCTTAAAGCCATTTTCAACTCTCTTCTCCTTTCTGTATGTTAGTAACATCTTTCACTGTGCCTCTTCTCTATTGCAGCATGTGGTCATTGCCTCTGTTCAAACTATGGTTAACCTATTTCCTCTTCCTCACCAGACTTCCTCTAAACAGAATACCCCAATCATCTTTAAAGCCTTTCTCAAAGTTGTTTCCACCAGTTCCATCAGTCCCTTCGACCTTAGAAAAACTCTGCTTCTTGATGAACAAACTCTGGGACACACAGGGGCTGTTTTTGCCTGTGCAGTATGTTTGGATGTAAAGATAATGATTGTGTCTTTAAAGGTCCATCCTCATCCCTTGGATTAACCAACACCCTGCCTCCTCGCCTCCTCCTAAGTTTAAGTGAATCTTCCTCTCCATAAAGGAATGGTCGTCTTAGGACATTCTTTTACTACTTGAACTGATCATGGAATCCAGGCCATCATTTCAACTGGGGAATAGAGATGTTGGCATTACTTCAGTTCAAATCTTTCATAAATATTTGTCTAAAATTTTAACTAATCTGATGGCTTTGGAGTAAGATGTGCTTAGATTTAGATTTCTGCTCTTCTACTTCCTGTGTTACTTTGGACAAAGTCAATCTCTCCATAAGATCAAAACACATATCATTGCTTGCATTGCTAGTGTAAGAATCAAAGCAAAATTATGGTGAACACTGTGTTTGCATGTGAAGCTCTATTTTCAGATAAATTGTCTTCTAGAGGTGGTAAACAGATTCTCAGTCTCTGGATCTGTAAATGATAGAACCCAAGTACATGGATCAAACTTTAGCCTAGCCAATCTGTCACCTTTAAATACTTCCAACTGATGCCTTGGATTATTATAGGTGTTTTTTTACTCATTAATTTATCCAACAAATTTTTATTAAGCATCTACTATATACCAAGTGTTTTCATCAGGTTTTTCACTGCTATGACTAAAAGGCCTGATAAGAACAATTTTAAGGAGGAAAAGTTTATTTGAGGGCTCACGGGTTTAGAGGTCTCAATCCATAGACAGTTGGCTCCATTCCTTGGGGCTCAAGGTGATGCTAAACATCATGGCAGAAGAGTGTGGCAGAGAGCAACAGCTCACATGATGATCAGAGAGTAGAGAACTCTTCTCCATAAGAGCAAAATATATATCCCAAAGGCATGCCCCTAGGGACTCACCTCATCTAGCCACACCCTATCTGCCTATAGTCACACCCATTTAATCCCATCAGGAGATTAATTCACTGATTGGGACTAATATCCAAACCATAACATCAAACACTAGTCAGGACACTGGGATGCAGTGACCAAAAAAATCCTTAAGTATCTATTATAACTATGCTGCCTCTCAAAGTATATGATTTAATTAGAATGAGTTCATTACTATTGAATTGGCTTTGTAATAGTTGCCAGACTCTCAATTTTCTTTAAATATAAAAGCCAATGTATTTAATAATTATATTTGAAAGCAGTGACTTTCTTGAGGACCCTTTCAAACTGTCTACTCCTCTCCACAATTTGGATATTAGAAAACATTCACCTATCTTCATGCTACAGGATTTTGTTTTTATTTCTTAAAAAATCCCGTGAAACAGAAAATTCACAGATGCACAACCTGGACTTCAGAAAGCTTAGATGACTTGAGGAAATCCACAAAGTTCCTAAGGCAGGTCCATCTAGCTGCTTGAAGCACTGCTGGTTTATGACTTTCAAATGTATAATAGAGTAGGGTATACTTTAGGGAGTGGGGGTACAGTTTGAGGGTTTGAACATGCAGTTTATATTCACAGTGAACAGTTTTAAGGTCTCTTAATAGCAGAATAAAACTTTAAAACACAGCAACAAGGAAATGCTGGTTCTTCCAACCATCACCTTTAAATTAATGCCCTGGATCTCTGCAGGTGAGAATCTGTAGATGCAACAATCCATCTGCAGTCAGTAATCACTCCACTTCACTGTCTTGGACTCCTGGCTAGTAAGGGCAATTAAAGGCATGCCCCTGTTGAGATTAAGACTTGTGATTCTCGCTGCTCACTTGCAGGGAAAAGTAGGGACCAGTGTGGAAAAAAAAATAGAACCATGTAGAAGAGCACTACCCTTGCCCTTGCTGACCTTTAGGCCTGAGCTTTTTTGCTAAGAATTTATGAAATATTGTTCCTATAAAATGAACCTACTTAAGAACCAACTCTCATGATAACTAGAGAGCTGACAAAATAGTAGCTTTGATTATTAAGGAGAGCTGAGCTGGTCTCTTGAACAGTATGAAGCTTAGTAATTCCTGAAATCGTAGCATGCCGATTACATCTATTGAGCAAATGAACTCAAAGAAGAAACTGAGAATTAGGGGGAAAGCCCAACAGAAAGACAGCTTTGTCTTTTATTAACCTTCTACAATATAGTAGAAATCTGAATATTACAGGAAATGCTCTTTATGTAACAGTATACTATACATGGGGATGCCATAAAATCCAAGGTCCAAAGAGAGAATAACTGACAATCAAAACTATGTAGGGCAAGCTCAGGAAATGGGTTTTGTTTCAAATGATACAAGTCCTGAAATGAGGGATCTACTGAAACCAAACAACTAGTACTAACCAGTATCTGACTGCTTCATCTGTGTCAGGTTCTATCCTATATAAATCATGGAATTAACTCAATTCTCCCTATGGTCTTATGTAGTAGGCATTATTATTACTCTTATCTTTATCTCACTGCTATGAAACTGAGACACAGAGAAGTTAAGAAATGTGTTCCAAATCACATAGCCAGAAGGAGAGGAGCTGAGATTTGAAGTCAGACAGTCTGACTTCAGAGTGGGGCCAAAGCAGGGGTGGACTCATTGTGTTGTTGTAGACTTTGTGAGGGTAATGTATGCAGAGAAGATTGGTTTACCCCTGCTGCTGAGATAGTATGCTCTTCTGATCAAGCAGGCAGACGGAAGAAGGCTGCTGCCATTCTGCTTACAAGATTGTGTGATGCAGAGAAGAATGCACTGAAGCATTAACCAGGAGATTGGAGCTTCAGTCCCAGGGCAGTCATTTGCTGGCTATGTGACACTGAGTTGATCACTTAACCTCCAAGTGACTCAGTCTGAAAGATGGTATGCTGACTTCAGAGAGCCATTGTAAGGGTCAAATGAAGTTACCATATAAAAGGGCTTTGAGCACAGTTCTATAAAATATAAACACAAGGAATATTTCAGTTCTCTCTCAACAGGAGCTCTGTGTGGTAGCTGCCAAGGGAAGGGTCCTGAAGAGAAGTTAGTGCTCTGTGCTCCTCCGTGGCTTGCATGTATAGCCAGCACTAACCTGTAGATGTGATTGCTGACTTAGAGCCATGGTCAACTGTCCTGGGAGAGCTGTGAAAGTTGTCACTGGAGGGCTGTATCAACCTCCTGCCCCAAGTCCTTTGATCCCCATGTCTGAGAAAAGACCCTGCACCCTCAGCCCCACCTCAGACTTAGAATCAATCTAATGTTAACCAGAGGATTCTAGGGAGACCTTGTTCAGTAACTCAGTGACACAAGAGTCAAACTACCAGCTGGCCAGCTGCTCTATTGCTCTGATTTCAGACTCTTATCCTTCTAGTAGGTCAGAGCTGTAGAGAGAAAATATGAGCTGCAGAATTCTGTGAATGTGAATTCCAATTTCAAACCTGCCTTTTGGTAACATTGAAAATAAGCAGTGCCAATTTCTAAACCTCAGTTTTCTCTTTATTACAATACACAAATAGTTGCTGAAGAGCAAATTAGTTTGGACAATTTGTGATGGGATCTCTGGGATACGTAACATTTAAGCTGAGGTCAGAAGGAAAAATGGAAGTTATCCAGGAGAAAGGGAGGGATGAGGATTTCTGGCAGAAGAGTGAGCTCTGGGAACTCAAGAAGCAGAGATGAGTCCATGTGGTGTTGTGACTGAGCAGAAACAGAAGAAAGAAAGACACATTAAGGAATCAGGACAAAAATATGCTTCCATGTTATGACCAACTAGGAGAATTCAAATGAATTTTAAGTTCTCCTTGGTTTTCTTTGGGCTATCCTTGTCCTTCTGGACTCTCCGATGCAGGACAGGTTGTAATTCTTAAACAGAGAATATCTACTATGTAATGCTAAATTTTGACTCCATGAACCTGTAAATGCATAACTGCTGTAGAAATGAACACCAATAGAAAAGCTTAAGAATCATGAGCCAAATGTTTCTCTTCAAATCAAGAATTACAAAACCAAGTATTGTTTTTAGAACAAACAAGTGCCCTTGCTATAATAGTTGCTGAAAATACAAGCCTCCAAGGAACATAGACTAACATAAAGCTTTCTATACAAAGTTCATCAGCCTTCAAATGACACAACCACGGAAAAGCTCTGGAACTCTAAGATGAGCACATGCAGCTGGGAGGAAACAGCTGAAGTTGCAGCCACGTGCCAGTATCTGCAGGTGCACTGACAGCACCAATTAAGTCAGGGAGACGGGGCTTTGAGAAGGGAGGGAGGGTGTTGAGAAGCAATTTCATTGTGAAACCAAGCTCAACCATGTCCCATCACTAAAGCAAAGAGAAAGAGCAAGGGTGAGAGAGAAAGTCCTTGATGTGAACAAGAAACCTCTTGACTGTTTTTCACAGGGAAAAGTATCCCAGCTATAAATCTTTTTTTAAAAAAATATTTTTAGTTGTAGATGGACACAATACCTTTATTTGAATTATTTATTTTATGTGGTGCTAAGGATTGAACCCAGTGCCTCACACATGCTAGGCAAGTGCTCTACCACTGAGCCACAACCCCAGCACCCCCGGCTATAAATGTTGACTTACTATTTAGTTAGGTTTCAGAAAGCATCTATACCAATAAAAACAAGAACAAAGTATCCTGAGTTTTGAAATTTCAGATAGAAAGCATCTGATTTCATCAACATGAATATAGTTTTTCAGTCCCTTATGCGATTTGTTTCATATTGAGATTGTCTTGTGAATAAAAAATGTTCCAGAAACTATGGTTTTATTGTATATTGGCTATTTCATCTGACACCAGGCATAGAATAGGTGAAATACATATTTATTTTCTACATTGGCTATACAATTCAGAACTCAAAAACAAAGTATTGGCAGATATGAAATGACAAGCTGAGAAATAAAAGATAAATTCCCTATGGCATTTAACATGTGTATCCTTTTTGGTCTTTCCTTGAATGTTGATTTTATTCTGGGTTTCATCTCCATCTGGTTTGTTTTCCTTGCTCCACAGACAAGTCAATGATATCTCATGGCTCTTTTCCATCCCTAAGGTTACACGGTATTAAAATGGTGGAAAAATGGGGGCTGGGATCATACCTCAGTGGTAGAGCACTTGCCTATCACGTGTGAGGTGCTGGGTTCGATTCTCAGCACCTCATATAAATAAAATAAAATAAAGGTCCACTGACAACTAAAAAAAAATTCTTTAAAAAATGGTGAAAAAATAAGTGATTAAGAAGTTGAACTAAGTTTCTTCTCACCTTTTAAACAAACTCTTCCATCCAGATCTATTGCCAATATCTTGGCTTCTTTTATATTAGGTTCTAAATTTTATACTATTTCCTTTTTCGTGTTCACCACCCCAATCACCAATACACCAGTGCATGTATCTAAGGCCTGTCACACAGAATGTCATAAAACATGTTTATTGACAGGCTCCCACCCTCACACCCAACACAACACCAACTCTGCACCAACACTGCCCTTGGGGTTCTGTTTCTATGAAGTGTAATGAAGGTCACCTCATCATGTGGGTCAGATCTGGTTTCAAATCCCAACTCTGTCATTTGCAAGCCACATGACTTTGACAACCTCTTTAAAGTAGCCTCACTGGACCTACTTTCTCTTCTGTAAAACAGGGATAAGTCTCATGTCCCAAGAAAATGGTAAGACTTCTCTAATAACACATTAATAAATCATTATGTGCATCACCCAGCATATAACCATTTCTTTTTCAGTATGAGTTATTCCTGTAACTTAATAATTACTACTAACATTTTTTTCTTACCACTTAATGAAATGATCACCTTTCTCAGACATAGAATGAATCAGCATATAGTGTTTGGCTTTGAGAATTTCAGAGAATAAAGTTTCTAGAGAATGAACATGTAAGATTTTGATGCTGTTAAAGTAATTAAGACTGTGTTCATTTTTGGCATTTTATATCTTTATGATTCTTACCCAAGAATTGTCTCTTTGCGTCTTCATAATAATCCCATGAGGGATTCATAATGATCCAGTTATTCCTGTTTGAGTTATATAAAAACTGAGGCCAATATAGGAGAAGTGACTTGTTTGAGATTACACAACCAGTTTGCAGCACAGCCAGTGCTATAACCTAGGTTTCTGACAACTTACTCATCATATCATCTAACCTGTTTGAGCTCCTTTGAGTGGGTAGAAGGCAGCACTTGGCCTTTTCATGTTTGTGTCCTTAGTGTCTAGCCACATTTCAGGCATGTAGGAGATGCTCAACAAATCCTTGGTGAGTGAATGAGTGGCTTTTTGGAAAAATTAATAGCAATGGCCAATTCTATACATAGAATCTAAGACAATCCCAGGACTATTGGGACAAAAGTGCCAGCTCTGCTTGGAATTTTTGCAAAGAGAGAGCAAGCAAAATAGCTCACCCTATCTCCCAAATTCAATGGGACACACACATGGTACGTTTCTTTTCCTGAAACTCACTCCTGCTATGATGATCTGTTGACTTATCTGTCAGAGGCATTAAAAGTTTCCAAATAACTAAAAGTTACATCAAGAGAACAACAGAAACATAGCAGGATTTCCAAACTGAAAAAATACTTTGAAGTCATCTTTCATTCAGTATTTTCTATATTCTTTGGGCTAGCTGCAATTTGGATGCCTCAGGGAGTCTCTTCACTCATTTACAAGATGCAAAACATTGAAGAGTGATTCTCCTTTAAGAGCAGTGCCCAGTGGGTCTGTCCATCACTTTCATGAACAGAAAATTTAGCCGGACAGCATATGGGGCCGCACTCAGTCTGCCTCCTGACTCCAGCTATGCCTGTTTACCTAAGGTCAGATATAAATGCTGCCTGTGGGAGCAGCTCTCCAGAAGAAACTGTTAAATCCATGTCTTCTGAGGTAAAGAACGTCATCGCAAAAACCCAGTGTGATTCCTTCTGAATCAGTTTTAAACACTAAGCTCCCTTGTTAACATCAATTTGTGGCATGTAGAAAGCAAGCTTCCCTTCATGCTTTATGCCTGCACATACCAAATGAGGAATTCTCCAGACTCCAAAAAAACCTGGACAAGTTTTTGTTTCTCATATTCTAGAATTTTCTCAAGTAGGCTGTTTTCATATAAAATAACAGTACTAGTCAATGGTGTCTCATGGTTCTTTCCAATCTCTAAAGTTACACAGTATTGAAATGGTAAAAAACTAAGTGATTATGACATTGAACTGTTTTATCTCACCTTGTAACCAAATTCTTCCATCCAGATTTAATAACTGGCCTTGAGGTTGTTCTAAGCCACATTACCTGAATGGGAATTATCTAAATTGACAGTAACTCCTGATGCTCACATTAAAAACTATACTCTTTCTTGCATCCAAGAAAAGGCTCAGGGGTACAGAAGTAAGAGGAAAGCCAAGGAAATCGTCCCTGGCTTCCACCCCCAGCACTATGGCATCTCCTCCTTGGCCCCACTCTGCTGAATAGGTCTGCAGGGGCTCCAGCTTCCTGAGGGTTGTCAGGCCCTTTCCTTTGATCCTTCATTTCAGAGGTGGGAGTTTTCTCCTGCTATGGTAAATCTCCAGGTTGCCTGGCCACATCCTGTTCCTCATCTCTTTTGTGGATTGTGTAACTTGCCAATTTTGTTACCTTCCTTCTATTTGCTATATGAAGAATGATTTCTCTTTTCCTGGTTAGACCCTAACTGATTGATACATGTTCTATTTTTCTTTGCCATTCACAGAATATTATGTGAAACAGCAAATAAGAGCCAGATGTACGTGGTCCAGATTCTAGCATCAGCTGGAATAAATCGCTTTGCCTAAGTCTTTGGTTTTCTCACCTCTAAACTATGATGATGTAACCCATTTTTAAGGTTGTTGTGGAGATTAAATAAGAATATGAATAAATATTAATCCTTAGTGCATAGTGTCTAATAAATACTAGTTTTATTTCTCAAAACTCATTTCTTGAAATTCTTGATAAAACATTTTAATTTCACTTCCTCCACTTTCAATATATATTCCTATGTAAAATTTTCTAATTCTGACATGGATAACCCCAATTAGTGTCATTTGCTCTTCTACAAAAAAAACCCTCCCTTCTTTTCTCCAATCTATACTATGAATTTTGTCAAACCTACTTGTCTTGTTAAATGATCTCTGTTTCACTCTTATGATTCATTCACACTATAGTCTCCTGGTATTCAAAATGTACCAGGTCAGCCTGTACCTCTGAAACATTTTTAATAACTAACATCACCCTGGTTTAAAAGTAATGCAAGTTATTGAATGAGAAAGATACATAATCTAGAGAAAGTGTTTGCTACAGCTCTGCCCCACAAACTGACAATTGAGAAATGGAAAGCTTGCAGGTACAGATAAACAGTGAACCAGGTGGGTGTCACAGTGCTGTAGGTGTGTACTGAACTTCACAGAGGTGGCATTTTCTACCACCAACCATAATCAGATACCATGCTCAAGGATGTTTGGGATGTGCGTGTGATAGCAGAGAAGGCTCAGTTATGTTCCCCAGTCCTTAGATGACTTAGCTAAATAGAGAATCACTGAGGAATTGGAAACATCCTTAGATTAAGAAACATCATCAAGCAGAGAGGCAAAATTATGCTGGGAAACCTACTAAGCATCATAGTGATGAAAAGTACTGGACAAAGTCCTCTTAACATAGCAGGAAATAGCTATCAATAGTCCCTTGAACTTTACTGCACTAAAGTGTTAGGTCTCATCACTGCTCACAATTTTAATAGATAAAATATATACAAAATAAACCACCATATTAAAATTAAGGAGAAAAGAAGGTGTAACTTAAGAAAGATAGTTTCTTTTTTTTTTTTTTTTTTTTTTGGCACCAGGGACTGAACTCAGGGGCACTTGTCCACTGAGCCACATCCCCAGCCCTATTTTGTGTTTTATGTAGAGACAGGGTCTCACTGAGTTGCTTAGTGCCTCGCCATTGCTGAGGCTGGCTTTGAACTCGCAATCCTCCTGTCTCAGCCTCCCTAAGTGCTGGGATTACAAGCGTGAGCCACCACGCCCGGCTAGAAAGATAGTTTCTTATAAAAAGATAGTTTCTTATAAAAGCCACTATAAATAGTGGCTTTTTAAAGGCTTGGCATCAAACATATGATTCAGTTGTAAGATAGTTTTGCATGTAAAAATCTCATTCCTTTCATTCATACCTAATTTGTACAGGTATTGAGCATTTGTTCCATTTGAAGCACTGTTTTAGGCATTGGGGATAAGAAAATAAATAAAACACCATTCTTGCCATCAAAGAGAGAAGAACTTTGCTATAGCAGCAAATGTTAAATAAATATTATGAGGAAGTACCAAGATACATTATACATAGTTTACAATCTAGCATGTAATAAAAAAATTAGATCAGTGTATTTTTTTATTAATGTGAAAGTATACCAGGTATTTTAATTAGCCAGAGCTGCCATGACAAAATACCATAGACTAGATTTTTTCCCTCACAACTCTGGGACTTGGAAGTCTAAAACGAATGTACCAAGACCAGCAGAGTAGCTTTTTTGTGAGGTTACTGTTTGGCTTGCAGAGAGCTGCCCTTTTGCTGACTCTTCAAAGGGACACTCCTTTGTGCGAGCACATCATTATATCTCTTCTGCTTCTGTGCCCCCTCCACTTACAAGGAAATCTTGAGGCCCCATTCTTATCACCTTATTTAATCTTTCATCTTTTAAAGGCCCTATCTCCAAATATAGTCACATCCTAAGGTACTGCGGGTTAGGACATTAACAGGTAACTTTTGAGGGGGTCATAATTCAGTTTATAACAACAGGTAAAATAATTATACATTAAATTTTTATTTTCTGAAAGTGCAGATAGAGTATTATACAGCAAAAAACAGTGGACAGGAAGTCCAACACCTGGATTCAAGAGTGTGTCATTGACCTGGGTCTGTGGCAAGACACCTGACCTGTTTTGTCTGAATGAGTCTCTCTAGAGAAATATCTCTCAAGTGCAGAAGATGATATGAGTATCTGTAAAACAACTTCTCTAATAGTACAAATTTTTAAACAACCCAATTCAGGTTTACACATGGACCAGAGGTAGAATTAAACTTTCCATTTTTTATTACATTTTCCCAAGTCCACAACTAATGCTTTCAATGAAGATATTCTAGAGAGAATATTATACCAATAAATATTGTATATTTATACCAATATTATACCAATATTATACCAATATTACCAATATTACCAAAATTATACCAATATTATACCAATAAATATTGTATATCTGTAAATATTATACCAAACCATCAGTGAGAAGCAGCATCTTCCAGACAGCTCACCAAAGCACAGAGTTGCCTGGGCCAGACTTTGTTCTAGTTTGTTCCAAAAGGTTCAGTGAAAACGCTTTTATTAGTTGTGTTACAACTATCTGAGTCTGCCCAAAATAAAGAATATCAATATTAATACCATCGTATCATCCTAAAAGGGCAACACACTCAGGCTGTTTGGATGTGTGACTGTAATTCAGTGAACAACCACAATGAAAAAACTACAAATACAAGTTCTAATTTGTGGTAGTCTTTTCTCCACTTAATACTCCAAAATCCTGCTCCCTCTTCCTATTGTGTCCATCCTACTCCATTCTACTGGGGAAGAGACCTCAGGCAAAATCAATACAGATGTGACCCTTCCCAATTTCTCAATGTGCTCAATGCACATTTTTAGGAATCTCCTGCACCCCCACCCACGTCTCTGGTGGATTCCAGAATCTTCAAAAGCAAACTCAACAGTTTATCATCTCTGAACAATTTCTGCGTATACTGAACTATACAGAAATCAGTGGCCCTGAACTTCATTTCTCATAGTGCCATTAAGCAGATTAGAGATCATGTGTGTAAAATGTTAGCAGAGTGGCTGACATTTACTACAGTTACTCATTAAATAATAGCTGTTATTATTAGAAGCTACATTGTTCAACTTCAAACTGCATACATGGCATCAAGAGAAGATAATTAGCATAAAGTTCTGAAATTCTTAACAAGTATAAAATATTTATTTTGTGACGTTTTACTAGTACTTCCAGAAAAATGTGAGATCGTGTTTTCTTAAATCATCTTCTCAAGACAGAACCAACATCCAGAGTGGGATATAATAAAGTAATACTCTATTCTGGATACTTTAGATTTATTAATGAATGTGTCCATTGAGAAATGACTAATGTTTCAAAAAGAAGTAGATGTACTGTAGAAGCACCTCTCCTCCTCAATAGAACACTTAACTTTAGCAGCTAGTGAACCATGAATAATGAAGACATGACTCACTTTGTTACTATTAAATATAAGCATAAGAATGAACAGGTTACTAGGTAACTGCTGTACATTTAAATAGTTACATATGGATGCCATTGACTTCACCTTTCATGTAACTAATTTGATTTTCCCCATTGTCCTATAGGTACAAGTAGTCAAGCATCATTTTTTTTATCATCACAATCACAAGGGAATAAAGCAGGAAACCAGGTCCAAAATTTCAGTACTATCATCATAATTCCTAGTTTAATAGGAAGGAGCAGAAATGATAGCTGAGCAAACACACAGATACACACACACACACACACACACACACACCCCTCACATTGTGTGAATAGTTAAGCTGTAAAGGATAAGAAGAGACGATTAAATCCAAACTTTTAATGAAGTCATTTATATAACAAGCACCCCAAATCATATTTAATAGATTAAGTGTATAAGCAAATGCAGTATATCAAAGAGAATAAGAAAGCAAAGAACAAGTACTTTGGAGTGCTTTGATTAATTCTTTCACTCACACTAAGATCTCATAAAACACATATGTCAGAGAGACATCTACACTCACATGTTCATTTCAGCATTACTCGTGATAGCCAAGATATGGAAGCTATTGAAGTGCCCATCATTGACGAATGAAACAAATGCAATGTGTGTGTGTGTGTGTGTGTGTGTGTGTGTGTAATGGAATACTATAGAGCCTTTAAAATATGAAGATTGTGTTCTGCAACATGGACAGACTTGGAAAAAATTATGCCCACCACAGAAAGATAAATACTACCTGATCTCTTATATGGTGCAATCTAAAAAATTTGATATCATAGGAACAGAGAACAGAAAGGAATTTATCCTAAGTTGGAATGGACAGAGGAGGGTTAGGAAAAGGGAAGAGTTGATCAAAGAGTATAAAGTTTCAGTTAAACTGGAGGAATAAGTTTTAGTGATCTCTTGCACTGTCTGGTGACTAAAACGTACTTGATATTTCAAAATTGCTGAAAGAATAGATTTTTAATGTTTTTACCACAAAAAGTCATTATTTGTTAGATGAACATGTTGATTAGCTTATTTTAATTTTTCTACAATGTACACACCAAACATCATATTGTACCACATAAACATACACAATGATTATTTGTCAATTAAAACCGTTTATTTTAAAAATACTTAGATTGGAAGATTTCAAAAAAAGAGAATCCACTGTCTCCACCCCACCCCTTCTCGTACTGAAAACAATGTAGAACATGAGAAAAAAAATTAAAGTCACTTTCTTTTCCAACACTTACATTCCAGTTAACAGCAGTAATTTATTGAACAATTACTGTATGTCAACTATAGCAGTGGTATCCCCTTTAATCCTTATATACCCTTATGTAAATTGAGTATTATAATCTCCACCATTTCATTGAAGAAAACTGTTTCCAAGAGCTTACACAATTTGCTCCAAATTACATACCTAATAATAGAGTTGGTATTCCAACCAGAGTCATCTGATTCCAAGGTCCTCACATTTGTCCATTGTACTCAATGACAATGAGAGTAAATGAACTTGACAGGTGCCATTGTAACCATGGCTTATATGACACTTTCCCTACATATGAAAATTCTTCAACACTGACATAAATGAAATGCCTTTGTACCATATGATAAAATGTTATTCATGTTCACAGGACTGTTTCTCATATCTGTTCCTTTAAAAAATATTAGCCCTTTCACCTCTAACACCTTTCCAAATGCATAAATTCTATGCATCTCTTTTGGGTCCAGTTAAAATGCCACCTTCTTTAAGTCCTCCATGATAATATGCAGCTGAATGGAATTCCTCTCATTTTTCAACTACCACTCTTTTTTTCTGGTTTTGTTTAGAACATATTATCTCCCCTTCAATGCTTCATGAGGTAGTGATCTATGCCCAAACCATGAATGCGTCTTCTATTTGCTCACAAAGCATCCACAAGTGTTTAGAACTGGCAATAATTCAGACATGATATGAAATGTTTAGTGGCTAACATTGTACCCTGAACTACCCAAGAAAATATGACTGTTAAATGTTAATAAAAATAATAAAACAATTATTAAAAACTAGAAAATTATGTTAAAGCATTTCTGTATATTCATATATTCAGTCTGTAGTTAAAAGTTATTCTCATATATTCATTAAAGTAGGACTTTGGGTATCACTATTTTTCAGAATATAATTAACCTTATATCTCACATAAACTAATGCACAAATAAAATAATAGTCTATTCTATATTCTCATTTATCCTGTTTAGCTTTCCCTCTTAGTTCAAATGAATATAGCTAATTATAGAATCAAAGCATTAGAATACCATGCATATGTGTTTATTTTTGTGTAATATTTCAGTACATAGGAATTTAAGTTGGGTAGTCATTATTAAGTATCACCACGAGGTAATAGTATTGTTTTGGGAAATCCAATCAGCTTAGTGCAGCATACAAAATTATCTTATACTTCAGTCCTGTCTCCCTTTTTGGATTCATTTCCTATAACTTTCTCCTCCTTTAGGACCCAAAATGTTCAAAGCAAATTCCTAACAATCTCTGACCATGCTATTCTCTCTACATCTCTGCTTTTTACCTCCCTTTGCTGGCTGCCTCTCTTCACATGCAGTAGTTTTTAATACACCTCTGTTGGCATAAACTGCATGTTTATCTCCACCACCAGACTAGGGACCCTGTTTTAGCCTCAGTGAATAGCATCATGTTCAGCATGTAGCCTCTGTAGGCACTCAACAGATGAATTAGTGAATGTGAGCCTACTTAAAATTCTGAAAGCTCAGGACGCACTTAGATATTTAAAAAGTACAAGCCTTCCTCTCATACATCCTGCTCATTTTGGAAATTCTGGCAATATGTATCTGTCCATTATAATCTTCCCTGTAGTTAGAGATGCAGAACTTTATTTTGTTGCCTAAAACCACAGATTTTCAAATCTAAAAAGAAAAAGTCTTTCATTTCTTCTAGTTTATACTTGGTATATTACTTTAGATGTCATTTAGATTGGGAAAAAATCTGGTTGTAAATATACTCATCTAAAATCAATTGGCTTTTTGGCTTAAGTTAATTGTATAGTTAAAAAAGACATATAAATGAAAAATTTATTATGGGTAATTGAAACTAAAAGATTTATTAAGAACCATCAAAGTCTAATATGTTACTATGCAAGGAGTTTTCTCACTCATGGTACTTAATCAGGCTTCACTGCATTTATGAAGTAGTTCAGAGAAAGAACTGTATTTTTAAAAAATATTTCTTCTAAAACCCTTGACTTAGAAAAAATAGAGTAAATATTAATGATGTGTCAGCTGATTTTGATCTCTGTTGGACCCTCTTATTTCAGTTTCTAGACAATAAATTGGATATTATTCCTAAATCAATAAAATCCAAATGTAGGTTTTTAATGAGTGGGGATAATGCAAATGACTGAGTGGGGGTAATACAGATGATACTTCAGGAGAGCAGATGGATTTAGCTATTGTTAAGTTAGGAATGGTTTCAAAGAACAGAATATTTTGTGTGGTTCAAATTGTTTTTTGTTGCAATGTATCAACCGTTAACATGTAGAACCTAGTTAAATTGTTTACCCCATTACTCTTGGGCTTTGTGGCACTTTCAAATACACTGATGTCTATAAATGAATTTCTTAATGGACAAAGGCATCTATAAAATAAAGTAATGGTGTGTTAATAAAATGGTTCCTCTTCCTTTGTTTAAGATCACAATGGTCACCTTTTCTGAACTACTATTGTGTTCCAAGCACCATACATGTTCACTAGAAACCTTTGTAAAGTCCTGCAGATGGGCCTAGGACTTATGAAACCTATTCTACAAAAAAGAAAACTAAATTTTTAGGGGTTAAATGACATGTACATACTGTACTGCTAACAGAAGTAAGATTTGAACCTTGAGCTTTCTGCTTTCACACTATACTGTGTTCAAGTTACACTTCTTTTTGTGATTGTAAACACAAAGTTGGGAATACCTCTGAATCATAATAATCTTAAATCATAATAATCATCATAATCTTAAATAAATCACCTTGAGAATATCATTTTTAAAAGTGCTTAGTATATGGTCCTCAAATTAAATTAAGCATATATTTTTACAAACTACAGATAGAACTGAAGGCATCACTAAAAGCAATAAAATTACTAAAATAACTGGTACTATAGAAAAATCATAATTGCTTTGTCAGAAAGTATGAAATGAGATTTCAAGATTTTTCAAGGAATGATTTTATGATAGCAATTTTAACAGAGCCTTTACCTATAATTTGGACTATAATTAAAACAAAATATTTAAAATTAATGGTACAATTATGTATGAATGGTATTACTGGCAGGAAGAATAGATATGCTTATACTCACAGTTTAGAAAGGGAAGTCAACCCAGAGCTATAAATTAAAAAACTAATATATATTGAGCAATACATGTAGATATTTTGGAGGTATAGAGACTAAGAAGACATCTACCTCATCCTCCAGGAGATGGCCACTTAGTGGGGATTGTTTGAAATTAAATGTTTTATCTTATACCAGGCTGCCTACTCTACAAGTATTGTTAAGATAGGAAAATATTCTACCAGCTTTCAAATGAGACCACCACCAATTGATATATTCATCCTTTTTTCTTCCTTCACCAGACATGCAATAATTGTCTATAATGGGCAATTACCAAACTAGAAACAAGGAACACAAGGATGAATGAGTAGAAGGTCCAAGAAGAATTAATGGCCTGATAGGTACAAAATTGTAAATAAGACTACTAATAGTGTAATATCTACTCTGTCAGTATAAGAAATTCTATGCTACTTATTGGTGTTCTTGATCATGGTTTTCTAGCCTTTATTATGTGTTATGCACTATGCTGAGCACTTATATAGGTTGTCTCACTTAATCCTTAAATATGCCTTATGATTCACAGAAATTTATCCATGAGATTGAGGCTTAGAGGAGTTGAGTATTTTGCCCAAGGCCACACAGCAAGTAAAGATTTGAATCCAAGCAGAATCCTGAACGTACTTCCGTGACCTTTACCGGCTACAGGAGTGCAGAGGAGGCCGTCTGCACTGCTATCAATGGGGAGCTCAGAGGGTTTTCCAACAAGAAATGTTCCTTGAGCTAAGTCTGTAAGATGAGGAGTATATGACAGGGAGACAAACATGTGGAGGAGAACAGGGATAGGTGATAAACAAACTGCACAGAGAAAATAGTAAACATGAAATCATAGAGACATAAATAAGAAAATGCCACTTGTTGGGCAAATTGATTTTTTTTTTGTTATGTCTATTGTGTGGGAGTAGTTATGGAGAAAGACATGGGAAATAATACTAAGAACCTAACTCTGAGATCTCTTACATATGCCCCTAATCTTACATATTACTGGTAAATAAATTTATAAATATTATCTCATTTAATCCTTGAAATAACTAACTCATATAAATACCATTATTACCCCAATTTTACATATAAGAAAACTGAGGCAAAAAGAGGTTAAGAAACTTACCCAATATTTGGTAGAGGTACAATTAGAGACTAGGTCTCTTGCCTCCAGAGCCCCAGCTCTCAACTTCTCACTTGGAGAGGCAGGAGCATGCACACAAGGGCCTTGGATTCCATGTCTAATAAGTTCACTTTTTTTTTTTTTTACTCTTGCAACTTCTTGTGGAAGTTGGTAAGCCAAGAAGCAATTTTATCAGATTTGTAGTTTAGAAAATTCCTTGTGGTTATTTCATGGAGAAAAGAGATGAGATATGAGGCTGTAGATGAGTCATAAGGATAAATCCAGTTCAAGTAGGAGCTGAAACCGGGCCTGGGTTTGTGTCCATGTAGGTAATTAGGAGGGAATAAAGATTCAAAAATGTAAAGGAGATTGAATCAGCAAAACTAAGCATCTGAGTAGATTCTGGGGCTGAGGAAAATAGAATTGAGAATAAATTCTAAATTTTTACCTTAGGCAACTGGAGAGATAAAAATTATCTTTTCCTCTGCCTGTGTTTATAGATAGGCAAACTAACACATCACAAGAACAGCAAGAAAGGCACAATATAGAAACTTAATCAGTTACTAAGGTTTTGTTTTAAAAACTTGAAGGGCCATTGCTGGAAAGGAGATGGCACTGTTTTTTCTGATTGTGTGACTACAGTTAGATTCCCTAAGGCAGTGAAATCACAACGAATCCAGTATGACAAGCCAACATCTTACAGAATAAGCCTGCTCATTTCCCAGCCTAATTGGTATCCCCATCTCTAAGTATAAACTCATTTTGAATACAAAACAATTTAAAGTAGGTGAACTTGGTTTTAATCAAATTCATCTATAATTATTCAGATTTATACACACAATCAGGCAATGGTTGTTTACTTTTAAAAAAATTTGCTAGAAAAATATAATAAAATTGTCTTTGTAAACTGGGCGTGGTGGCGCATGCCTGTAATCCCAGCACTTTGGGAGGCTGAGACAGGAGAATCACAAAGCCAGCCTCAGCAATGGCGAGGTGCTAAGCAACTCAGTGAACCCTGTCTCTAAATAAAACATAAAATAGGGCTGGCGATGTGGTTCAGTGGTCAAGTACCCCTGAGTGCAATCCTCAGTACCAAAAAAAAAAAAAAGTCTTTGTATAGTCATTCCAGTGCAATTATATGAATTTGAATACAATACACCTCAAATGCTTATGCATTGAGCCATGCAATGCCAGACCATTTCCGTTTATTAACTCATTTGATTGTCACAATTCCATGAGTGGTACTATTACTTCTATTCTTCAGATAAAGAAATGAAGGCTTACAGAATTTATCCAAAATCATTTTGGAAGAATGAATATTCAAATGCAAACTACTTTGGCTCAAAAATACATTTCATCATCACACGTTTTCACAGTTATCCTTCTTAAAGTGTTTTCATGATCATTTTAAGTGCATATTAACCAAGCATGTATCAATTATGTTATAGCTAGATAGACCTAGCATGATTCAGAAGCACAAAGTATATTTGTTTTCCACCATAAAAATCTATGTGGCCAGGAGCAGTGGCTCATGCCTGTAATCCCAGCACTTTGAGAGGCTGAGACAGGAGAATCACTAGTTCAAAGCCAGCCTCAGCAACAGTAAGGTGCTAAGCAACTCAGTGAGACCCTGTCTCCAAATAAAACACAAAATAGGGCTGGGGATGTGGCTCAGTGGTTGAGTACCCCTGAGTTCAATCCCTAGTACCAAAAAAACAAAAAACAAAAAACAGCAATGTGTTCAGCCAAGATGTCCTTTGATAGAAAGATAGAAACACAATGATGTTTTATGCTAGATTTCTATCACTAAATTGCTGTGAAAATTCAATTATTCAGATCAATTAGATATTTAATGTCTATCACCAAAAAACAGCTACATAACGTTAAACATATTCCACTTGAAATTATTAACTACTCTAAATCGTTTAGAGATTCTACTTTCCAAAAAAATACACAATAGTGTTTGAATGGGATCTTTTGTGGTAGCTCACTAAACAGGTACCACAAAGAAAGGAAGGTACTTTGAAGGCAGTGAGCCAACAGTAACAGAGTCATCGGCTCCAAACCTGTAAAATCATGAGATTTTTTTCTTTCACACACAAAATTGACTCACTTTATCTGTTCTGATGTCAGACTGCATGCTGACATTGTTCTAAATACTTTGCAAGTGTTTAATCCTTGCAGTAGCATAATACAGTAGATTTAAAATTATATCTGAAATGAGAAACCAAGGTCCAGTCAGATTAAGCTATTTGTTCAGGGCCACACAGGAGTAAGTACAGAGCAAATATTCAAATCTCAATTATTTATATGATGAAATATAATGGATTTTTTTCATTCTAAGTAATTATAAATGACTCTATACAATCTATCTACTTAGATGGTGTGACTGGACTACACTCTAATTTAACTATTGTTTTATATTATATATCCAAGATGTACACCTGAAAAAATGTAACATCTTCTAACATAAGCAATAAGATATCTGGAATTAATGACATAAATAAGAACCCACAAGAACCTCTTAAATGTACATTGCTTTAAAACAGTATGACAGAATTAATTTCTAAAAGTCAAGTGAAATACTGTTGGATTTTTTTCTGCCATAATTTGTCACTGTTGAATTTCTATATACCTTTTAGGTGGTTCTGAAAATACTTTGTTATTCAAAGAGTAAAAATAAAATTTCATCTCATATGTATAGCATGAAATAGTCATGGATCTCCAATGCATTACTCTTTTTATAACTCATGATTTCCAGCCATTCTGTAGGTAAGATCTCATAGTCAAGGGGCTACTATGACTCCTCCTTGACACAACCTTCTGTGCCAAACTCCCTACCTAGCTCCACTCCCTTTGAATCTCATTGCCCAGCATTCAGAATTCCCAAGTCCCTGCTATATCCTGGATTTCTTCTTGGAAAAGTGTCAATGGATACATTTTGTAAGCAAGCAGATTGGTGTCATGAAAAAAACAAAAAGAACTAGATTTGACTCTTATTCACTGTAAGGGCCTGGGCATGTCCCTGAATTTCTCCAAATATTTGTGATGTAGGCACTTACTTAACCTGAAGAGCTAGAATAAGGATTAGTAATAATGTCAATAACTTACCTAGCGCACAGGAGAACTACATTAACTGTTGGCTTTAATTTTGTTCCACATTAGGAAACCCTCTCTAATGAGCAAACCCACCCAACAACAGAGTAAGTTCTCTGATTAGGGGACAAGCATTCTGTCACCAAAAGACCTTAGAGAGGGATATAGAATGACCAATCATAAATTCAAGCAAAATAATGGATGGCAGTTGAGATTTTTCTTATTCTAACACTCCTGAAGAATTTTCACCAGATTTGGTCCTGACCTAGGTTCTGATGTCAAGCTTAGAGTCTAGTACAAGGAAGTTGCTCAAAATACCTTTTGTGTCCCACCTCTTGCATCTTTACCTCCTAGCTTGCTTACTTGCCTAAGGGGCTGGGCTCTGACTCACTATCTTTCTTGTTTGGAATATGCAATTCTAAAGAACTCCTTCCCTATTTTACCCACTTTGTTTTGAGATGATAGGACAAAAGGGCTCCATAGAGGCTGGCTTCCAAAATGCAAGAAGAAAGGTCTCATGTACTCATGAGAGAAGTGATGGGTTATATTTGAGAAGTTGCACGAATACGTTTGGGTCAAGTGTGGGCTGTACCAATTCCCAGTAGTATGACATGAAAAGGGTCACAATCTACCGAAGCCTATTTCCTCATGTCTAAAATGACCTGATAACTATCTCATATGTTCATTTGAGTATAAAATATATTTGGCATTAAACACTTAGGACAGTTCTTATATGTAGTAGGCTTAAAATAAAAGCTGCTTTCTTCCTTCACTTTCTTTGTTGTTAATATCTAACCCGGCAAAAAGAATTGAAAGTTGGTGAAATGTTACAATGTTTATTAATAATGTTATCTTACCATTAATAGTATTTTTTAACATGTGGTGATAATGTGTAGTATGAACTAATAATATTTAACATATGCATTACTGTGTTTAGAGAATATAATTACTAAAGATAATATGGAGCACACTGAAATCAAACAGAGAAGTATTTAGTGAAGCCAATCTCAGAATATATAAATGGATACTAAGTGCAAAGCAGGCAACAAAAAAAATCTGTCTTCATTTTCATGGGTATTATGTAAAAATTAATTTGTACTGAGACATTTTGAGAATTCTTTTTATAAGATGAGAGAGACTGAAGTCAAAAATGAAGTTACTCTGTGGGAAAATCTGGTTGAGTACAGTTAACTATCAAGAGAACAAAAATTTCCACAAAAATCAGACCTCACTGAAACAATGCCAATAACAACGCAGTAAGGTTAAAATTATTAATTTTAAGCCACATCATATAGTTTATCTCAGATAATATTTGCAAAAATCTGCAAGGTTAGCCCCAAATTGCAAAGGAGAAAACAGACATAGATGTTTAGTGTTCAAGATCATTCTTTAAGTAGGAGCAGTGTCTGAATTTGAACCTTGGTCTGCTTTATTCCAAAGCCCCCTCCTTTGGTTTGCTTTTAAAGTTGTTACAGAAGACAGACAGGTTAACT
>PVHX01007182.1:7943-35769 GCA_004024805.1 Geosciurus inauris | reverse complement strand
CTGCCTTTTTATGTTCATGTCTGAATTTGAATCTCAACTCTTCTCACTAACTTATAACTGTAGATAAGTAACTCATTCTCTATAATCTGAGGTTTCTCTTCTTTAACAAGAAAATTGGGATGTTGGCTTCCAAGAGATAGTTTGAAGAAAGCTATCTAGCACAGTCCCTCACTCAATACTGAGTACTTCAGGACCTGTACCCTGACAACCTCCCATGGAGCTTGTATCTTATTTCAATATTCCTTTTCTTGGACTCTCAGAAAGCTCAAACTGGAAGGGACTTCAGTAGTGTTTGAGTTCCTCTACTCCCCAACCCCTCATGTACACTTTCTTTAAACTAATATTCAAACCAAGCCCCAGAAACTGGTAGAGATATATACACAGCAGAGCCAATTGTGGATTCTAAGTCTTAAAAGTCTTAATACTGGGCAGTTTCCTTCATTCGCCACTCTCAGTGTCCTCATTGTCTTTTCTCTCTGTGGCTTTGCCTAAGGACCTGAAAAGAGATTTCACTAAACCTTGCAGACCTATCCAGATAGTACTCCATTTTCTTTCCATCTTTCTCTAATGTTCCTACATATAATATTTGGCTGTGATATCTATCCTTCCTCTATCCATTCTCCCTAGAACTACCCACAACTTTGTTTTCATTTCTACTCTAATGGCATTACCAAATGTCACTTTTTGTTTTAATTAGTTATACGTGACAGTAGGATGCATGCCAAAGGCCATTTTTTATTCAATAACTGTTCTTCTCTGCTAATCCCTATGTCTACTTTAGTAATTTTGTTGCCTCATCTGCCTAGTGAGAATCTGGAATACACTATCCAATATGTATTATATTTGCTAAGTAGATAATGAAGGAATTATTAGTAACCTCAGCTCCCCTTGCTCTTGAGATTCTCTCACTTGATTTCTGTAGTACTAAGTCTCTTGGTCTTCTTTGCTACACTTCCTTTACCATCTACCTCCCCAAGTAGGAATTTTCAACCTGTTTCTCTCTACCTGTTCTCCATTCTGACAGCAGAAACAATGGTTGCCTCTCAAATCTGTAGTGGAAATTTGACTGATATCTCAGTGCTGCAATTCAAGTGGTGGATGTTCATTAACCATGTGCATGGCTGACTGTCACCCCAAACTCGCTATACAAATGCAAACAAAATCAAATTCCTCCTTGTTCACTCCTAATTTCCCTCATTCTTTTGATATTAACATCCTTATCCCAGAACTCTAGGCTTACATTTTGAAATGGCTTTTCTTCTCCATTTATTTCTAATCCCCTCCAGATTAATCAGTCACTGAACCTTAACAATTCCCTTAAATATTTCCTTTTGCTCTGTGTCAAAGAATCCCTTACTCTTCCAAGCATAAGCATTCTTTGTGACCATTCTAATTTTAACTCATCTTTCCTAAATATTATTTCCTTAGTGAAACCAATGGCCTTGCAGTTTAAATCAGGCCTTGAACATATATTCTCCTCTTCTGCTTTTTCCTTCTTTGCAGCTGTTATTGAATGTCTATATTTGTTAACTGTCCTAGACTATGAATTCCATGAAGAAGGACCACATCTACTTCCTTCATCCTGGACATCTAAGAGCTTCACAGAGTACCTGGCATGGGAAAGATCTGTACACACAGGTTAACTATGAAATGGACTAATACTTATTAATTGAGATAATCAATTTTTCCCCAAAAAAGCTTTTGTATCTGATTTCTATTCATCCTCATAGTATCACTGAAGCAAGGACATTTATACTATACCTCTAAAGTGCTTCACCAAAAATGCTTGAAATTAAAATGTTTCACACTCTTGAAAAGGACTTAGGTTTTGAGGAAAATGTGTTTAAGCAGAACCCATAATTTCTTCCACATTATGCCTGATGAATGAGGTGTTAGTATGCTTGGATTTACTGAGTCATCTTTCTTTTGAAAAAAAAAAATGAGTACGTGGTCTTTACAAAAATGCCTATGAGGTAACATGGTTCACATGAATCACTTTCAACCGTGTTCATGGTAGTAGGGTTCACTTAATTTCTCTGAGGAGAATCTTGAGGCCTTGACTTGCTGTAAATCATTGACCTTTCTTCCCTCAGATTAAATTTGAGTTAAGCCACAAAAAATTGAAGCAGGTGGTTTCTACCCAGATAAATTACAGGGGCTAAAGCAGGTTGTTCCATAAATGAAGGAAGCAAATGTTTACCACTCAATAAGCAAGATTCAAGCACTCTCCTTTCACAAATATAGCCCCCCTCAGACAAAATAGCATACTCTAAATTATAGTTTTCTCAAAGCAATAATGTATAATCAGATACTTGGGTCTTAGAGGCTGAGGTAAAATGGCTTTAGAAATTAAATTTGTTGACAGTTAACAAGCAAATTATACAAGTATTCAACTTTGAATAAATAAGTTGAAATAAGAGAATGAAAATAGTCTTTTAAACTAAAAATATCCTTAGAGTTCCTAAGTTATGCTTTTTAGTTCCATTAAAGCTTAAAAATGTATTAAAAATTTTACTGGCAATATTTAGCAATGTGAGATATGTATATATGTATTTATTTTGGTGTAATATATTCTCTAGAATAACATATTGTTTTTCTCCTTTGCTTTAAACAATGGTAATTATAATAGTCCATATTTCTTAGCATATACCATATAAATTGCTTGTTTGATTCTATAATTTCATTTAATTATTATATGTTTTAACAAATCATTAGTATTTCCATTTGCACTTAAAGGCTAGTCATTAGAAATTTAAAACATTTTTCCCATTTCTCCACTGCTAATAAATGGTAGAGTGGAGTTTTTAATATGACAAATTTGCAAAATATGCTTCCCTATCTCTGTAACGCACTATCTTCACAAGTGTCAGTTCCTAGGCAATGAGTATCTAAACCTAGATTCTGCAAAATTTTCTTTCTTTTTTCCTGTAAAGAATTTAAAATAAGAAACAACATACACTTCAGCGTATATTATTCAATGTTAGGTAGACCTGGGTTTGAGAACCAATTCAGCTCATTCTCTCTGTAAATGAATGGAATGATCTATTTCCCTGAACCTCCATTTTCTCAACGGCAAAATGAGATTACTACCTTTCTTTCATATATACAGTAAATATTCATAAGCACTTACTATGTGCTAGGTATCATGCTGAACATTACTGGTAGAATACATAAATAAGAGCAAGTCTTGGCCCTCATGGAGTATACAGCCTCAATTTTCTATAGGTGGTCCAGAATGTACACCAGTACAATAATTTTCAAGTGTAGATTATTTTGATATTTAAATTGCTCAACCACCATTGATCAGAGCTTTTACCAATTCATTTATTGTCTTATTTTCACAAAGCACTCTCATTTCCCTCTACTTGCTTATTTCTTCTAGACAGAAGACTTGTTTTTTCTGAATCTATAGATAATGACTCTATTATTCATTTATCTGTACTTTTTTATTGAAGTACACAAATGAACATGTACACACATGCATGCTCTCAATTCTAGAAAGGATATGATGTGGCTTGTTAGTTAATTTAAGAACTTTTTAGCTGGTTGCTCTTAGCAACAGTCTAACAGTTCTTCCTAGTTGGCCAGAAGAATTTCTTGAAGATAATAAGCATTCAAAGTAGTTTAGCTAACAAATGGAAAACAAATGCAGTTTAACCAGAAAGAATTCAGGAGAACTTTACAGAAATTGGTAACTCTAGTAGGCATGGAGAAGATGGTGGTGCTGAGAAGCCCACTACACACTGGGGGATTTTCTGAGATCTGCTTTCTTTGGACCATTTTGTGGCTACATGTTTACAGTAAATCCAGGAAACTGGAAAACTAAGGCTCCACGGTCCTAGGGTCACACTGGAGCTAGACTTCATCCTATGAAGTACAAGAGCAACTTTCCTTAATAATCCCACTACAAATCATTTGGTTCTCCTAAAGACACTGGACAACACCTGGATACTGAAATTGTCTGAGAGAAAAAATCATTTATTGGCTTACAAGCAATAAAAACAGCAAATCCCTTCCAGCTTCTAGAAAACTATAAATTGTTTTAATATGGATGTAAACTAACTCACAAAATATAGGTTACTATGAGAGTTATATTTACATTCTTTCATGTATCCATTTATTACCTCATCAAGTACCTACCAACCAACTTCTAGGTCTTAGTCTTGGGATTGAGGAGATTCATTTATTTGATCATTTTATGTGTATTTATCAAGTACCTTATTTTTCTTTCTAGTGTTATGAAGTGAAACTCAGTATAAATTATGTGCAGCTAAAAACATCCTAAAAATGAAGTACAATGGGAATCATGGAGGAGGCATGGGAAACTTTAACAAAAAGGCCTTTTTTCTTTGAAGACAGCACTAGGCTTCAATTGCTTATATAATTTAAAAAATTACAAAAACCTGTCATTCAATAAACATAATACATTCAGCATTTAGTATGCTACAAGCACTACATTAGTACCTTGCAGTAAGATAAGTCCCTGATTCTGATACATAATAATATTTACAGCCTGTGACAATTGAGCTCAATATGCTTGAAAGAAGCCCATGTCTCCATGAGAGCAGAGAGGATATGGTGGCCAGAGATGCCTTCCAAAAGGAGATGACCTAAACTGACTCCTGAAGGATAGGCATGGATACTATTAAAATTTCTTTGACCTCCCTCCTTGGAAAAAGCTCATACCATTGTAAACTACTGGGCAAATGTAGAAGGAAATACTTAATTTATTTGCTAAATAAATCAATAGTGTTCTTGCTGGCAAGTAGAATGTTTATATGCAACAATTAAATAACAGTACAAAGTGATAGATGATTCAGAGCCAAAAGCAGTTAACACGGAGTGTGCTTTTGGGGCTCTGAACAACCAGATGATGCCAGGGAAGGACTTCAAATTGTCAGTATGTCAAGACTATTTGTTTGAAAGTAGGCAAATGTACACACACTGAGTAAACCATTCCATTAATACCTTCTGAACAGCATACCAAAACACCTTGATAGATTCACTACAATTCAACATGGAATCTGATTAAGTGGAACTGAGTATGTGATGGTTAATAAAGATCTTCAAAGCCACCATCATCTATGAGATGCAACACCAAGTCCTTATCATTAATACTTTGGGACTGATGAAATCATTTTAGCAAATCTGCTTCCCTAGACAGGAAGTAAGGAAGCAATCTAGATATTTATCCAGCTGGTAAAAAAAAGTAAAAAGCTGAACCCCTGAAAATCTATTTAAGTTCATTTATTATCTCTTAATTTGCTAAAAATTCAGTTACATCAGAATAGAAATTGCTGCAGTTTTCCTAAACTGCTTTAGAGAGGAACTAAGCAAAATAAAACATCATCAATTAAACATAAAGAGAAAAACTACCAAGCAACCACTAAAGAAAGTCTAGGATTTCCCAGATAGTTCTCTTCCCTAAAGATGTTTATACAGAAGACTAACATATACCAATGCCAGATGTTCATTCAAAATGGCACACCTAGCTCTGTGGGGGTAAAACAACACATTTTGGGTTGTCCTTCTTGGTCAAAAAAATTAGGAATTATCTTTCTGTATCCATATGAATAGAAAGCAAAGTGCATAAGAGTCAGCTAACATCTAAAAATTAGCCAGGCCTAGCAAATATAGTCCCACAAGGAAACATCTAGATTTTGGTTGTTAGTAGAAAGCTGACTGAAATCAGAACAACAAATATCTAACCCATAGGCCATTTTTACACATAAAGATTTTCATTTTTAAGTGAAAGATATATAATATGGCACTTGTAAATTGTTGAGTTTCTTAGCATGACATTAAAAGTATAAATAACTAATAGTGGAAGCATACATGAAACTGATTTGACTGGAAGTAGGAAATGAATATCCTGGTACTGGAGTCCTGAAGAGAGTTGTAAAGAATAAAAGACAAATCCATCAGTTCCTTCAGTGAGCCCAATAAATACTTCTATCCTTCCCAGGAGAACAGCAAACATTGTATTTCCAAGTTAGGAGTTGCCTGTAAGAGGTTAGAAACCAGAGGAAAGAAAGAACCAATACCTTGAAGTCACTCAGTTGTACTTCTGCCCTTATTATCTGAAATGCTCATCTGTCTTCCTTGCACAGGTGCAACTTTACTTGACTGGTATGCATTCTCTGCGGCCCAAGTACCATGTACCCTTCACTCTTCCAGATTCAACTAAGTAACACATATTTAACTTTGATCACATCAATGAGTGTTATGGGGCAAGCATCAGCTCTTTCCACTTCTCTTTGCATCATCCCAGATCTATTTTGATTCTGTGCTTTGGAAGCCTGGTCAGTCCTTAGAAAATGCTTAAGGAGGGACAAACAAGAAAAAGGGTGACTCTTCATGAATTTGTAGTCCAAATTCTAGACTTAAACTTCAGGGCCACCACTATAGACCGTGTGACCTTAAGCAAGGTTTAATGCCATTTAAGAAGGATGTCTGTGAAAGGAACTTTCAAGTACAGCCAGTCCAGTCCCAATTAGTTATCTGATCACCTGAATATCCTGGAGAAATGGACTTTAACCTGATGCTTGAATGTCTCTAATGAAGAGAATTTTCAACTCAATGTGATTTAATTTCCTCATTTATAAAGTATCTTCCTCATAGAGCTATTGAGGAACAAAAGATACACTTGTTTCAGGATGTTATATAAATGATAATGATAGACATTATTTTAAAATATGAATAAGATAAAGATTGGCTTTCTATCTAGCTAGTCATATATAGATATTATAAAGAGGTAAGTCCTATCTGCAGCAAGCAAATATACAACCCCCATTCACAGCCTCTGAAAACCCTATGACCACCTTCATCTGAGATCTGAGATCTAGACTTTGAAATCTAGTTGTTGAAATTCACCTTACTACTTTATTGGAAGAACAATGGTACAGTTTGTAGAGTCATAATTTCCTATTTCCCCTACAGCTATTTTTTCTCCTCACAAACTTCAAGATAAAAATTTAAAAACCTTAGAACTTTGAAGGATGCCTTTTTTCCCTTCAGCCAAAAGAGGCATCCGGTTTCTACAATAAATGAGATCATAGCAACCCCACTCATACGGTCGTAGATAAGAACCTGTCAGCATTTTCATTATAAAACCTTTTTCTTCCCTCTGGCTTAAAAGACCAACCATAGCAATTTGCTGGCGAAATAGCTCCAGCAAAGGGCAATGAACAAGGCTCAAGCACAGAGAGAAAATGTTTTCATTTTACAGAACTCAAAAAAGGTTTATTTGGGAATTAGGCAGCCTGAAGAATCCCAAAGACTATTTCTTTTGGATGACCATTTGGCCTTTTAAATAAAGAAACTAAGGTTTACTGATATTTAAAACTAAATTTTCTCAGGCAGATGTTAGGAAAAGAGTTATCTAGTTGGATTCCTCCAAGCACCAACATCTCTGGTAACAAAGCTATAACAACACACATAATTCTGAATGTGTGCTCACCTGGAAGAACTCTGGGGGCTAGGAGGATCTCACAGATTCTGAGGTGAAATCATGGGGCAAAGAAAGTTATGTCAGCACTACTTCAAACAGGAGAAAATAATATATATCAATAATATGCTAGGAATGGTATATAAAATCTTCCCTTAGCAAAGTGATGGCACTTGATACATACTCAGTGAAGGATAAGGTTAATATCTGGTCTGATTCACATAGTGAACTCTCTTCTTTCCTGCTCCTGAGTCTTACATGTCAAAGTAAAAAGTTTTGTGGACTATTGCATACTCTGCTAACACAAATAAAAGTAAAAAGGAAAGGGACTCTGAGGGAGTGAGAGGAAGAAAACTAATATTTATTTAATAGATAATATTTATTTAATATTAAAAAAACTAATATTTATCTAATACATAACAGATATTGTATTAGTTGCTTTCTTACTTTTTGGTGTAATGAACCCACTAACAATATATTATCTCCATTATATAGATGATGAAACTGAAACGCAGAGAGGCAAAAGAGCTTCCCTAAGGTGAGAGAGAGAATGATTCAGGAATATAACACCTTTTAATACCAATCTCTACCTTCAGGAGTTAGACTTACTTCTATTTGCTTGCCCAAGACTTCAGACTCAACCAGTATCTCTGCTTGGTCTAAAGGATAGGACAGAGCAGAGTATAATCTAATGTTTCCTTCTCCTCTGTTTCCATTATCCCTTCCCACTTCTATCCAAGGAAAAGGAGTACCTTCTATATCATGCCACTACTTTCTGATATCTTTTTCTTTCAACATTTCCAAAAAAAAAAAAAAGGTGGACCATAGAGATCAATGGTAGATTTGAGTCCAGAGCCAATTCCTTTTCCTTTCTGACCTAGTAGAAGAATTCAGAAAGCTTAAATTATATTTAGTCACCGTAAAAAAGATGAACAGAAACAATACATAGAAATATGTATTTTCTGGTTTTGTTTCTGTGGAGAAACCTATTCAGATAACTGATATTTGAATTAGTTCCCATTATTATGCAGGCAAAGTCCTAAGATCTATAGTCAGCAAGCCGGAGACCCAAGAGAGCCAATGTGCAGTTCTAGCCCCAGTCCAAAGACCTGAGAAGCACTAAAGCTGGTGGTATAAATTCTAGTCTGAAAGCCTGCAGGATCAAAACCCAAGAAGACATAACACTTCACTTCAAGTTCAAAAGCAAGAAAACACCTGTGCTTCAACTCAACAGAGTTAGGAAGAGTTCCCTCTCATTCAGTCTCTCTGTTCTACTCAGGTCTTAAATCCATTGAATGAGTTGCATACACATTAGAAAGGGCAATCTGCTTTACTCAGTCAATCAGTCCAGATTTTAATCCCATTCAAAATCCAACTTCATTACTCAGAGTAATATTTGACCAAATCTCTAGTCATCCCATGGCCCTATCAAGTTGACATAAAATGATCCACCACACCAGGGTAAGACATTGAGTAATGCTTACTCTATATTTCAGAGAACATGATCTCTAGGCAGTTTAATAAGTCCTCCAAGGCAAACTGTTAAGGAAAAATGACAAATGAATGATAACAAAATATACAACCTTTTTTTTTCACCCATTCATTCAGTAGACATTTATGGACAAATCTATTCCTCACTCATTCATTGAGCAAATTATTTATTGACTGCCTTTTTTTGTGGAACAGAAAGAGCTCTACCTGCTAGATATTTTTCAAAGGACTCTTCTGAATCAGGATATGGTCCCTGGTTCTGATGAGCTCACAATTCAGATGGGCAAACAGATAAGTAAATACAATTTACAACTGAAGAGTACAATTAGGGGTGATTTCTAATTCAGGAGAGACTGTGGTGATTTCACTACATGGGCCTTGGAATATAATCTGGTATCCTTGAGTGACAATAAGTCAAAAGGCTCCATAAAATATGTGAGCATTTTTAGGATCCTGAATTTGATGAGTCAACAGTCCTTTTTTATGAACATATTTTAATGGCAGCATAACAGTAAACCCTTCTTAATTTTAATATTTAGGGGTTTTTTCTCCAAAAAAAAAAAGCTTACTTATGATAAAAGTCTTAAAAGAATTTGAACTGGCAAGTATACTTTGTGAAAAGTGACACAAGGCCCATGCAGCCTGCTTGTTTGAGACTATCAGCACCTGTTTCACTCATTAGCTCATTTTTCATTTTCTCTTTCTGGGTCAAGTTTAATCTAGGAATATTTGGGGGGTATAAATTATGTTCACTTCTGCATTCTCCCTTTTATAGCATTAAAATACTTTAATAATGTATTGGTAGATCAAAATATACCTCATTTACTGATTGATAAATTTCAAAGTACTTTACTGAACACTATTCTGTTGACAATCTCTACTTTCTTCATCAGTATGCATAGTGGCTTTAATTAGGGGAAAGAAACATGTGTTAAGTATTCACCACAGCCAGACATTGTGCTAAATGCTTTCATATGTGGTATCTCACTTAATTCTTTTAATAGTCCTGCAAGGCAGGTGTTATTTTTCCTGCTTCTTAGAGATGAAACATGTCAAATTCTTTGTTTATCTCAACCCTCAGAACTTCTAGTTCTTAGTTAGAGGTCATGACATAGAAAGAAGGACACCGAGTTAGAAATTAGGAGACCTGGTTACAGTTATGACTTGCTGTGTGACCTTGAGTAAGACACCTCCTGTCTACATGATTTAGTAACCTCATGTGGAAAATGAGAGCATAAATACTATGAAAAATGGTGTGCTGGATCAAATTTCTCCAGGAAGAAATAGCTTGTCCAACAAGGTTGAATTCACTGATAAGTGTGCCTTGCATTCAAATTCAGGTGTCTTCCCAGAAATGTGAGTGTAAATTATAGTTCTGCAAGTTGTGAGAAGGAACCTGTTATTTGAAAGAGAACTACAGTTATTCTAGAAATAAGCATAGGCTATTGATCTGAAACACTTGGGCTGAATTTTATCTCAATCACTTAGGAGTTATGTGACTTTGAGAATGTTGACAATTTCAGCAGAGATTCATGGTTCAGTTTCCCCACAGGTAACATCAGGATAACTAAGATACCCATCTCAAAGGGTTATTATGAGGATTAATTGAGGTGACATTTGTAAAGCATGAAAAACTATTTGGCACATGATAGCAAGCCAGCGTGTGTGTTAGTACAGGTACTAATGCTTCCACAATGTAAATAGATGTCCCTTTAATTTATCCATTTTGAACATTTGGAATTTTTTAATATTAGATATTTTGCTTCCCCCAACCCAGGTACTGGTAATTGAATTCAGGAGCATTCTACCACTTGCTAAGTTGTCCAGGCTGGCCTTAAACTTGCTATCCATCTGCCTCAGCTTACTGAGTAGCCACTGTACCCAGCATTGTATATTGGACTGAAGAATTTAAGACGAGATACCTCAATCTATATTGAGACTTCTATTAACTTAGAGTTGTAACAAAGTTTTAATCCTATTCACAGGAGAATAAACTAGATTGTCTTTTATTAATAAATCCTTATGATACAGAAGGAAACAATTTAAAGCTTAAGAATTCTATGTTATATAAAGTAACTCGTGGCAATGCAAACATATACCACCATCTTTAAAATAAATGTAGCAATCATCAAGCATCTTAAAATGACAGAATATTGAAAGTAATTATATTTATTCTATCCTAACCAAAATAATTTCAAACCCAAAAATGACTTATTCCCCAACATGTTAATTTTGTTTTATTTTTAATAGAAAATTTAGGAGGAAACTAAATATCCAATGATAAGGATAGCTAACTATCACAGAGCTATTAAAATATGTTTTCAAAGGCTAATATAAATTAACATATTCAGATGCAAGGCCAATAATAACAACTACATTTTTCGAATAATCTATGCTTAGACCAAGAATAACAGAATAGTACTGAGAAACTATACATAAAATTATTACCAATTTTTATATCTAATCCATTGGGACCATAAGTACTTTCTAAAATTTGTTTTCTTTTGGGCATTTTTTTTCTAATTTATTTCAACAAACACATATTACTATAAAGTTAAAACAAAGAACACTCCAAAATAATTAACTTTTCAAAATTCAAAATACTCAGAGGAAAATTGTCCTACCAATAGCAGAAATTCACACAGTGATATATCAATTGATGAATCTTCTGGAACCATAACTTTTACAACAAAGTTGGTCTCATTCAAATAAAGGAAGGAGCAAACAAAACCACTTCTCTGTGCAAACTTTCTTGGCAGGTAAAGCAAGTCTGGGATAGACATAGAAAAACAGAGTTGCAGGGAACTGTCCACCAGTGAGGTGCTGACAGTTCCTCTTGGGTGAGTGTAAGAGCACCCTCTAGAGTTAGGAACCCACAACCCACTCCCTCTTACTCCTCATTCTTTCTCCTTTCTCTTCACATCATCCTATGCTATTTTCCTCCCTTCCCTATCTCCTTTCTCTACTTGCCTAATTCCTACAGAGATTAAAACAAATACACTTGTAGAGCACCTAAAATAGTGCTTATGTATTTAATCAAATTCTTTTTCTCCTTCCCTTAACCTCTAGTAGCTCGACTCATCTTTTTTTCCTTTCAATTCCCTCTTCTTTTTCCTATTTTTCTCCATTTTAACTTTCTCCTTACTCTCCCTATTCCGTTTGGGGAGTCACTGAATAGAAAAAGTGAAGTTGTTTTCTACCACATGATTTCTTTGAGTACAGAAGTTTGAGATGTCCAAACATTCACTGGAAAAAGTAGGTTACAGGATTTTACAACATTTTCAAAACTTTTCTGTATATTAATACATCAAAGAGGATATTAAAGGAAAATGATTTGGCCTAAGGGATTAGTGGTTTGATTTAATGGTCTGAACTATTTTATTATCAAATGGTTATTGGGTGAAAAAGAGAGGTTCCCTAAAGTTTGAACCATATGACTTTTTAAAAAAAAATGTATATGTATATATATAAGGTGTACAACATGCTTTGTTATACCTACTAAAATGGTTACTACAGTCAAGCCAATTAACATATTATCTTACAGTTACCTTGTATAAGAGCATCTAAAAAACATACACATACACACGTGTGCACATATACACATGTGTACACACACAGGCACACACCACAACCTCTTTATTTATCTGCTTATGGATCCATAGATTGTTTCCATGTCTTGGAAATTAGGAACAAGAGATTAATATGAGAGTGCAATTAACATGAGAGCACAAATATCTCTATGAGGTGCCAATTCCACTTCCTTTGAGTATATGCCTGGAAGGAGGATTGATAGATAATCAGTAGTTCAGTTTTTGTACCATAAGGAATTTCCAAACTATTATTTTTTCCAGTACTGGGTATCGAACCCAGGGGCATTCTACAGCTGAATTACACCCCCATCTCTGCCCATTTTTATTTTTACATTTTGAGACAGGTTCCCATTAAGTTGCTTAGGATGTTGCTACATTTCTTAGGCTAGCCTCAAATTTATGACCCACCTGCCTCAACCTCCCCAGTTGCTGAGATTACAAGGATGTGTTACCACACCCAGCTTCCACACAGTTTTTAAATAATGGCTGCACAAATCAACGTTACTACCAACAGTGTACAAGCTTTCCCTTGACTCCACACCCATACCAACACTTGTTATCACTTATCTTTTTGGATAGTCATCCTGACAGGTATGAGGTGATATCTAATTGTGGTTTTGATTTGCATTTCTCTGATGTCTAATGGTGTTGAACATTTTGTCACATATCCTTTTTCAAAAAATGTCTATTCAGGTCATTTGTCCATTTTTAGCCTGAACCATATTTCAATTCCATCTTTCTTTTACATTAGGAAAGCAAACAAACCATTGTAGAGAAAATTACACTTTAACAAGTACTTTTAGTATATTAAGAAAAATTACAAATATTTTTCCTTTTCTGTTTCTTTTTGCCTTGGATATGTAGATGACTAGAAGGGGAGGGTGAGAGCAGGAGGACACACAGGGACTGCTGATCTTTGTGAAGCAGCTATGCACAAGATGAAGAAAAGAGAAATGATATAAAGGCTGGACCTTTAAATTACATTTAGAATATAAATCTCCATAGGTGGAAAAAACGGGTGAGGGTAAAGCTGATGTGTGTTTTCTGATCATGGCACATAAATTACTGTAAGAGGAAAAAGTAGCCTTTTAGAAATTCTCCTTTTCAATGGGAAGTTTATTCCCATAAATTGTGTTGTTTAATAATAGCAATGGACTGAAGGGAAAGAGGATTGTTATAATGGGAAAACTCTTTAGAACAAGGATATTTTAGCATTTCTTAAGAGACTTAAATCCAGGTTGTTGTGGGTATTCTGTACTTAAGGAGAAAAAGTAGAATTGCTTCCCTCAATAGACTTGGGATTTCTGGACAAAAGGAATGTTGTCATATTTACATTTACATCTGTAACATCTATCACAGTGCCTGGGAGACAGACTAGCACAGAAAGACACTCCATATTTAATCACAAGTCATATAGTCAGTTAACTAAACAAATCATAGCCAATATGCAGAAAGAAGGGCCCTAGAGATAACTAAGTGACAAATTAATTTGGGGGTTCTACTTTGAATGTTAAAATTGCCTAGCATCCTTCAAACCATTAATAGGTTTGGAATGATAAGGACAGTTTTAATATTTTTGAAACAGTCTAGCCTACATGTAAACATGGTTTTAGACTATAGCATGCTAAGTATTTTATATGAAAGAAAATAAATATCTATCATAATAATCTTATTTTCACACTTCCTAGGTAATAGAGCAAGGAATGTAAATTTTTGGAAGCTCCTTATTGTCATAAATGTCTCCATGAACCTTATTCAATAATTAAATTACACTTTCATAGCTTAAAGATTCAGTTGAAAACATTATGATTTATTTTTCCTTAAATCAGTATTGCAAATAATATAGCCATATCATTTAACTTTGAAATCATAGAGGACAAGAGCCAGTTATGGTCATGATACCAGTGTCTGGCTTTGTGTGTGTGTGTATACTCAGTGAATACTTATTGATTGAATGTAATAACAGTGTCAGTTTTTCATGATTTTAATGAATATAGTTCATTTTGTAAATATTCTACTAATACGTAAACAGTTCCTACAAATTCATATGAACAGTTAGACTACAATGAAGAAAGGCAACTTTAAGAAAAATGATTGAGCTCATAGCAAAGATGAACGACTTATCAAAATAACGATTTTAGTTATTCTAAAATAGTTATTTATTTTTAAATATGTATTTATTTTAATATTCTAGGTTCCTCCCAGAAGTGATAAGCCCCTTAGTAGAGCTATGAAAATAACCAAGGCTTATATAAAGGCACCAATAATTTGATGAATTAATACATTCTAAGCACTGCATGTACTTCATTTAAATTTTCAGCCTCATAATGACATAATAATATATAAGAAAGTAGTTATTACTGTGGCCATTTTACATATGAGGAAACTGAGACAGAGAAATCATATACTTAGGAAATGTGAAATCTACTTTTGAAACGTTATGTTTCACATTATGCATAGGCAAGTTTTCCACATTATGTTTTGTTGCTTCTGACATATAGTGTTAAAGAACTTCACTAGAGGAAAGCTAGAGTAGAAAGTTATAGTACTATTTTCACATTTAATATTCTAAGAAAGAAGCCTTTCATTAACCAGTTCATAATTAAACATCTGGGAAGCATGACTATATTAATGGATATCATTACATAAGGATTTTTAAGAATTATCATATCCAAATACTTGGCAAAATAGGATGGGCTAGAACTTCTCAAAGTAATTTTTTAATAGTATTTGTTTTCCAAAGATTAGTGTCAACCAACAACCCTACTTAGGTGTTTCATTCTAGTGATATGAATCTCTCACACAAAATGAATTTGTTAAACCAGAAAACTAAAAGCAAGTCAGATGTTGTGGCACATGCCTATAATCCTAGTGGCTCCAGAGGTTGAGGCAGGAGGATAGTGAGTTCAAAGCCAGCCTCAGCAAAGGTGAGGCACTAAGCAACTCAGTAGACTGTCTGTAAATCAAATATAAAATGCGCTGGGGATGTAGCTCAGCGGTTGAGTGCCCCTAATTTCATCCCTGATACCAAAAAAAAAAAAAAAAAAAAAAAAAAAAAAAAAAAAAAAAAAAAAAAAACTAAAAGCAAGAAACCTAAAAAGAAGTTAAACTAATGTAATTACCCAACCTCTTAAAAAAATAGTGCATGCTTATAATTATACCAATTTTCTCCAGTATAGTTTGAAAGTCAAGTAGGAATAAAAACTTATTAAAATAAAAACTTATTTTAAAATGAGCTTGAAGAGTTAAATGCATATTTAACAACATTCTCCATATCAACAGTTTATCTTATTTGATTATTAGCTTGTGTTTAATTTCCCTGGGTGAATAATTCATCTTTGTTACTAAGCATGTAGACCTGCAAAAAATTCCCATAAGTTCATGGGAATGGATTTTAAACAGTAGTCATTGCTTATGCTTCTCCAAGTGCAATCAGAAAAAAAGTGCATAGAAGCATGTGGGAGGGGTGGCAAGTTGAATAGGGAGTTTGTTATTGGTGCTGTTCATTCATGTACATCTTGCTAACAGTCACAAATACACAAACCTTCAGCAATTCTAAGATCTCTCTGAGGCTTTCAAAAGAATTATCTAACTTCTCTTTAGTAGGATTTTTTTTTTCAGTGTTGGGGATTGAACCCAAGGCCTCATGAATGCTGCACAAGAATTCTACAAGTGGACTACATCCCCAGCCCAAGAGTAATAATTTTTAAGCTAAAACTAAGGTACAACTTATCATATTGAGTAAAACTTACATAAATATTTGGCAATAACTTTTACCATTAAAGGAATTTATAAAAGACTTCATCACAGAATGTTAACTTGAAGGGGTCTTAGAAATCACCTCCTCCACATTACTCATTTTATAGAAGAAAACTTGAGGCCCCAAGAGAAGAGAAAATTCTCTAGGTACAGCCAGTACAAGACATTCCGGATTCCCAATTTTTCCATTAAACCTACACCTCCTCTGAGCACTATCCACAAAGTTGAATGTGTATGTTTCATTAACTTTACTGCCTAAGGTGCTTACCAGCTGTCCAATTCAGTCTCTAGTGTTATCTTTTAGAACAATGGGGATTGTGTGATTTTTATTCACTTATGGAAGTGAATTTTCAGTTATTTCAAATGAAGGGCTCTCCCTCTATCCACCCCCCACACCCTTAAAGAGTTAGCATAGCAGCCACAATAAGTGTTCTACATAAACAAGCTGAAGGAACTCGCCAACTTTCCACAATAAAGTAAAGGCTTCTACCTAGGAGCAAGGGATATGTACTCAGTCTACTCATGGGCTAAAATTTTTCAAACGTCAAGTTTGATGCATCTTTTTCAGAGAGTACATCATCAGGTGCAACAAGAAAGCTCTATTAACATATTTTAGAGAAGAAGCAATGAATGGTAATGTGCTTCAAAAACCTTGAAACTTCATTTTCTTGTGAACACCAATCACCTTTGCAAAAAGCTAGGGTAGGACAGTTATTTGCTACAAACTTTACTAGGAACTGCCCACCTCTTGATAAAATTGTTGTTTATTTCAAATGGACTATATAAACTCTGAGACAATCAATTAGGGATAACCATGATCTTAGCTACAGATTTTCATTCTAAAACAAAAATAAGCCCAACATCTTTAAAAGTGCTAAATCCCAAACTGATGTGTTGAATTCATCTGGAGTACATCTACCACCTCAGTTACTCTTGCCTGTGGGCCCAGGCCAGGTGGTGGTGATCTGTGATGAGTTTAGCTTTCAAATCAGCGTCTAGGAGCTCAGGCACTAGCTAAATGTATAAGGAGATCCCAAAGAAGAGCCACCTAAGGCGCCCCCTTTCCAAGGAGTATCTGCTCTCACAGCCTTTGTATGTTAGAGACAGGGTACTGTCACCATTGGGTTATCAGCCATACATCGGACGCTGGAAAATCATTGGGCTCTCCAGGTTCCCAAACCCAGCCGGTTCCAGGCTAGGGCAGCGCAGCGCAGCTTCTGTCATTTTCCCAACAGGCAGACACAAATAAACAACAAAAGAAATTGTTCGCTTCCCCAAGAGAAGCAGCATGCATTACAAAGACACGAACCCTTAGTCCTACCTTGCATCCAAACATCAACGACAGAGTGTTGTTGGTGCAAGCAACTTTGCAGTGGCAAATCATTGGTGTAAAACAGTCAGGGTCCTTAACAACAGGGGACATTCCTTCCGGGCTGCGACAGTGGCAGCTCGCTGGGGGACCCGCACACGGTGCTCGCCCAGCACATGGAGCGACAGCCTAGACTGAGCGGCCGCTTCGATCGCTACCCCCTGCGCCCGGCGCAGCCATTCTGGAGCTCAGGTGGAAGCAATGCAGCGGGCAAGTACCGAGCGTCTTGGGGTCTCCCTTCCCGGGGGAACGAGGCGTGGGGGAAGGGACAGACCTAGAAGGGTTTTTTCCCCCTATTAATTTGTGGAAGGTAAAAATCAAAACAAAAAAACAAAAACAAAACAAAACAAAAAACCCAAGAAGGAGGAGGAGGAGGAGGAAGAGGAGAAAGAAAGAAGAAAAGAAAGAAAGAAAAAGAAAAAGAAAAAAATCCCATAAAAATAAAAGGAAGCGAGGCGCTTAGAGGAGGGTTCAAAGGAGGTGGGGCAGTATTAGCATGTAAAAGGATGTGCCCGCCTACTCGCCCCAGTCACACAAGATTGCCATGCGAGCCTAAGGGGGCTGAAATTATTCCCTCCGTGAGGGGTGGCTGGGGGACGTACTGCAGCTCCCGATTTGGTAAAATGCCAGTGGCTTGCTGCAATCCAGAGTCACCATGGGGAGCGCTGGCCCGGCGTGTGCGGTGGGAGGGAGGGGCGGAGAGAGGGAGGGAGCGTGGCGTTTGCCAGCCTAGCCTAGCCCAGCCCAGCCCGGGCGCGCTCGGTGCCACCTAACCGTCCCTGGCGTCGGCGCGCGGGGCCTCCCCCGGCTGACGTGACCCTGAGACCACACTCTGCCCACATCACTGTTGCCGCCAGAGTGTAGATGACTGGGAGACTGAGTTCCTGGGTATAGAGGCCTGCGCTGAACCCTGCAGGGAGCATGCTCCCGGCCCACAGACAACTGCGTGAGGGTGGGAGGGGGAAGGGAAAGTGGCCAGCAAAGAGAATAGTGCAGAAATGGACTGGAAAGTGTTTCGCTAGTACCTTCTGCCCTTGACTTGTGAGTCCGGGAGCCTATGCTCTTCTTGGGTGGTTTGAAGTGGCCTCAGAACTAATGCTTCATCTGATAACAGTTTTCAAACTCAAAAAGGTAGAGTTTACCTTCTCCCCCACCTTGTCTTAGAGGCTCCAGAAGCCCCAGAAGTATTTATGTCGTTCTGCAAGTAAGTATGAATGGCAAGACGGTGGATGCTTTATTGTTTTGTTGAGAGAGGTCGACTTGTTTGTTTCTTTTTTAATTGAGACTGTCAAAATTGCAAAAAGACCAAAAACAAACAAACTAACAAAAAAACCATGTGCCTGGCACAGCTGCAAAATCTCTTATTGGAGTTTTTTCTTTTTTAAAGTATAAGAAATGTGTAGGGCAGGAAGTGGGTAAATCTAACACTCTTTCAGTGCCACCTGGGTGGCTGGCACTGTGCCCCACAGATGGCTGATGAAAAGAGAGCAAGTCATCAGGGTCTGGAGTCAGACTCTGGTTCTGGTGTGACTGTGTTTAAGTCACTTATATTATCTGAGTCTTTGTTACTTATCTGTAAAGTAAGGCTATTAAACCACACACTACAGAGTTGGCATTCCTGTGGTATGCCCCAGTATATGGCAGCTGCTCTGTACTTACAAAACTTGCCTCATGTCTGGCCTCTGAGTTAGATATTATTGGACAATTCTTCTAGTAGAACAAACTGAGGCCTTGAGGATTGTATCACTTACCTGTGTCACACAATCATTAAGCCATGAAGGTGGGGTTAAAAGAAAAGTAACAGAAGATAGTTTCAGAAGCAACATCACCGTAGACCTTGAACACTTCTATAACGGATATTCTGAAGTCTCCAGATTTATTTAGGAAATTAGGCCTGTCACATTCACCTGAATGTGGTAATTTCAAGTCTCTCAAGCCAGACACTAAACTCAGGTCCCATATGAAATACAGCAACAACATGGTCCTAAATATCCAAAGCAACATTTGTCAGAACCATGCCTTCCTGATTCAGTTCCTTCTTAATGAGTTCCAATATCACTATGTGTTTCATTCTTATAAAATTAAAATGTTCCTGTAAAAAAAAAAAAAAAAAAAGAGCAAACAACTTGGAAAATTTCAAGTTAAATGCAGTACTCTGTGAACTTTCTTTTATATACCAGTATTGAAAATACCCTACCCTCCTATTCCAAGTTAATAGAAGTTATATGTTATTGTGTTCGAATTCCTAGGATGCTTGTTAAAAAGTATGGATTCTCAGGTCCAACTCTGTGTCAGGCTGGGAAGAGCTCAAGGAATCTACATTTGCATTCAGCCCCCTTGTGAGAGGAATATGATCCTGCCTATGAAATTAGGACCTCTATGAAAAGAAATCAGAATGGAACAAAGTTAACAGCAAAAATCAGTATGGAAAGACTATCAAAGTTGAATTAAAACTGGTTCTAACTGAAGAGGGCAGCCATGACTTAGGCTTCAGTATTCTTACACTAATTGCTGGAGTCCTCACCTAGTTGCTTTCTCTATAAGAAATCAGGTTTGATTCAATCTAGTGAATGTCTGGGGGCTGCTGGGACTCAGGAGGTTTGATGTGTGTGTTTGTGTGTGTGTGTGTGTATGTGCGCGCGCGCATGCATGCAGAGCACACGGCACACTTGCTCTTAAATGTACTAAGTCAATTTTTAGGAGAACTCTGGCCTGAGGCATTCTGTGGAATCTTAAGGTCACATTTACAGATCAAGTGTATCCCTTAGCATTTTATGCCTTTATGTTACCATAAAATGTGTGATTGTGTGAGCGCTTCCACCTACAGAATGTCTATAATTATGGCTGTTTTTCCAAAGGAGAATAGATTCTAAAATAGTTGTACAATATTTCCCTTATTCATTAGCCTATAATTTGGATTTCAAACACCCCAAAAGTATTATATGCTCTATATTGTGATGTTCCAATAATATCTAACACAGTCTTTCCCTAATGAATTACCCACGCTAAGGCTGACCTCCTATTCTAGGGCAGCATGAAAAGCTGTTATGTTCAAGTTATTTCCCATTTTATAGTTTGTGCTGGTTCAGATTGATAGAGCCAAGTGACAAAACATAAAGAAAAATGTATATTTCAAGTCCTTGATATTTATGCTTAATTTTAAGCAATGAAAGTTGATTTATCGGTATCATTTGTTTATATGTATCTTCTTAGACACATCTATTTTTGTATTTGTAATTTGTTTACATGCACTCAGTAAGGGGCTTTTCCTTATAATTGTTTCTCAATAGTAGTTCTGGGGTGCATTGAAGAAAGGAGAGAAGAGGGGTAAAGAGGCATCCATGATAATGCATTCCATATGCCAGTAACCACTGTGATTCCAAAAGTGAGTCACTGTTACCTTAAGATATGAACACATTGCATTATTGGTCTGAAAAGCACTAATTTGGGAGTATACTGCATGAGGGTGTACTGTAATATTTTTAGGAGTACATATTACTAGGGAATGCCAGGAGATGATGCATTTGTTCTAATAGTCAAAATAACTATCCTTACTTAGACATTGCAATGATTGGTAACATTTACATTTATTCCTAATATTCATAATTGTTATGAATATTAGGAATAAACACTATTAAACACTTTACCTAATAATTATTCTTCTCACAATGGAGTCATAATCACAAAAACAGCATTATCAATAAATGTGACCAGGGTTTGGTTTTATTCTTTTATTTATTGTTATTATTATTCCTAATCAGAAATTGGGATAAAGAAAGAGGCCAGTTACTTGTTCTTATCTTTCTTTGCTGATCTTTTCCATAGCAATTTTATCATTTTTGTTTTTACTTTCTTTTTTACGCCAGTACTGTGCCTGAGGCATTCTACCATTGCACTATAACCTCAGCTCTTTAATTTTTTTTATTTTGAGACAGGGTCTTACTAGATTGCCAAGGCTGACCTTGGACTTATTATCTTCCTCCTTCAGCCTCTAAAGTGATTGAGATTACAGTCCTGTGCCCCAGGCCTGGTGCCACACCCAGCTCATAGCAATTTTTAAATAGTCTATGTTCATGTTGGAGAGGAAAATATTAGACCAGAAACTAAGTACCATGGTGTTTATTTCTATTGCCAGTGACTTCAAGCAAGCCACTCAACCTCCCTGAGCCTCACTTTCCTTGTCTGTTAAGAAGCGATGGCTATACCAGATCATCTCTAAGTTTACTTCTGATACTGAAGTTATCTGAATGGCCTTCCAAATGTAGGTTCTTAAGAATGTAAAGGAAACTTGAGAAACCATTTTTCTCAGTCACTTATTTTCAGAAAATAAACCCTTCTATAGTGTGTATTACTTGATATGTACTAATAAAGTGCTTGCTGTGTACACTGTTCTAAATTCAGCTGTGTGCTAGAGCCAGAGCCTATTCTTTAGGGCTGATTGTCTGAGCCTTGTCCTAACTCCCCACTCAGTGACATCAAGCTGTTTGCTTTGAATCAGTTGTGATGTAATATTTATACCATTGTAAATTGACACTTATGCTATAAATTAGGACTTTTATTCTTCAGAGAAAATTTTACCGATATAGCATTGGTCTTCATACTTTAACCACATTAACTTAATTAATCATTATAATCACTACATCTTACCAAAAAAAGAAAACTGATCACAGTGAGAGAAATTATATAATTTGTCCAAGGTAACAAAACTGATATACTGGTCAGCTAAATGAACCTACAAAAAAGTTTTGATGACTTTCAACCACAGATGTTTCTTTCTCATGTCAGATGTCCTTCATAGCTTGTGTTACTTTAGTCGATTTTGTTCCATGGACAGAAGAGCAGCCTCTATCAGGGACATGATGTTCTTCTCATGCCAGAAGGGAAAATGATCAATGGCCTGATATGCGGTGGCTCTTAAAACTTCTTTTCAGACAATAAAAAAATATATTCCTGCTCACATATTATTAGCTAAGGAATACTTATATGGTCAACCTTGTACCAGTGGGGTACAGAAAGGTATTCCTCTCAGAGAGATGAATGAGAATAGATTGAGAACAATAATACAATCAACCACAGCTTAGCTGAGTGATAGAACTAGGATCTGAAGCCAAGCAATCTGGCTTGAAGACCCAAGCTCTAAACAAGTAGGCCATTCTGCCTGGCACTTACAGCTAGCACATTCCAATTTTTCATCTATTTTGCATAATAGAGTGTTATTTAGCAACTCTTTAAAGGGAGTTTTTCCCTTTGACTCTTACAATGAAAGCATAGTAGATTTAGAAAACACATGAACTTTGGAGCCAATAAGACACACTAGATTCTGCCACAAATAACTGTGTGATTTCAATCTTTGTATCTCCCCCCCCTTTTCCTTCATTCCACTGGAAAATGAAGTTCATCTATTTTCATTTAATCTTTAGTATAGACGTCTTCAAGCAAGCAATTCATCAATAAGTTTTGGAAAATAAGCTGTGCTTGTGTTTGTGTGTGTGTGTGTGCGTGCACACACAAAATACTCCTAGCCCTTTTAAATTTTTATTTTTATATAAGGTCTCACCAAGTTGCTCATGACATCATACTTGTGCTCTCCTTGCCTCAGCCTCCATATGGCTGAGATTATAGGTGTGCATCATGACACCAAGCCAAGATAAGCTTCTATCATTGATCCTGAAATACATATGGCAGAGGCATATGAGTCTGTTTTTCTGCAATTATTGATTTTGCAATTAATTGAAGGGATTGCTTTGGAAATGAGAACTAGCAATAGCTCTTCATAACAGTAGGAATACATAATTAATTACTAATAAATGTACCTAAAGTCCATAAGAATGCTTGATCAATCTAGTTAACTTATGTAAACTATCTCCTGTTCTATAACATGATGATAAAGCTACCACCATGATTATAAGGCTACCACCAGGCTTAAGCAATGGCTGTCACCTTTATCTGGTTTATGCTATGCATTCTGTAAACTGGAAGACTTTTGTGTTAATTTCCTAATTTTCTTAAAAAATAAAATTTAACAATAGATAATAAACTGATTAGACTTACCTAATACATATAATCTCTTTGTACTGAACAATTCTGTCTTTAACCCTTCTTCACCAATTTTCCCTTCCCAGTGTTTCTCCCCATCCCTTTCTGAGCACTTCCATGCTCCCATATGGAGGAACACACAACTGCAGTTAGGGTTTTGGCAGGTCCCACACAAACTGACTCTGATATCCACTATGCTTCCCCTATGATTGTCAGCTCTTTGTTTTCTCTGTAATTTCTGAGTCTGTTTCCATTCACTTGCCCCAAGGAATAGACCCCTTTGGACCAGTTACATTTAGTGACCAGTTAGCATTTGAGTCCCATTTAGCATATTTGACCTTTACTTGAAATAGTTTTCCTGTTAAGTTGTAGTATGGAATGATTTGTCAATAAATTAATGACTAAAAAACAAATTAATATATGAGTCAGGTGGTCATTTCATCGAGGCCTCTGGTAAATTAGTGCAGATCTTTGCTTCCTCACACATCAGACTCCTCTTTCCCTGCCAGCTCTTAGTTGAAAGAAGTATGCTCTTTATTAAAGAAATGCCAGCCCATTGTGTCATAATCAATTTTGGCATTTTCTTTTAGCAACAAGTGTGTTGAGAGAATTATTGTCCTCAGTTCCAATAAGGCAGAGCAATAGTTTGCCTTTGAGACTTTTCAGGATGGTCACTTACACATTTTGTTTGCAATTGAATAAGCAACTCTGAGACATTATTCTCTGCACCACCTGTGAGAATTTTTTAGCAGGAAACTTAAAATAAAAAAGAATTCTTAAGTTTTAACTGTTTATCAAATTTGATTTCAGTGTTGGAGAATGAGATGCAGGTCTTAGGTTCCAGTTCTATTTTTGACACCTGCTATATAACTCTCAGTTGTTCTCTTAACATCTTTGACAGTTAATTTGCTCATCCACCGGAAGAGGGGAAGAGGTTGTTGAATAATAACTGTGTCACAGGGTTCCTATGAGGATTAGATAAAACATCCCATGTAAAAGTGCCTATTAAAATGCCTTGCACACATTATTAATGTATGTTTAATAATATTCATTCATTCACTAATTCTCTTATTCATCTCATTATACTCCAAAACTAGCCAAGAGACTTATTTCAAAGGAATGCTAACCAAACAGCAAAATTTCTGTGAAATCACTAATTCTATTTTTATATTGTGCTTGCCCATCTGTGAAACAAAGACAAATTTTCATTGTCAAAAAATACTAAATAAGAGTTCAACTTTGAAAGCAGCAATTCATGGGAAGACTGTGACAAAAACATGGCTCACTTTAAATGGCTTTATATTGCCACTGTGTGCTTCTCTACTACAAATAGATTTTCCTTATCAGCTGCCTTTCATCTGAACAATAGATGCTCGTCTAGCTGCATGAACTAAATGAGGTGACTTATCCAGAAGAACACCATTCTATTATGTTGTAAGCAGGGGCTCTCAGCTAATCATATCCAAATTAAGTGTAATGGTTATTCAATGAAACAATTGCTCCCCTGAAACTGTGATGATCTCTCATAATCTCCAGCTACATCCCTCTGATTTAAGATTATGACACATTATCTCTTTTTCTCTTAATAAATGGCAAGCATGATGGTTAAAGTCCTTGATGGCACCAAATTATAAGCTTAGCCATATTTCCATTTTCTGTTTGCTTAAAATAAAATCATTGTGAGAAAAACTGACTTTTGGTACAGTGTGTGAGTTACACCTGTTAAAAGAATGCTGGTGTATTCTTTATTATAAGGACAATCCATGTCAAATATAACGCGTTAGAAGATCTAAATTGTGCTTCCATGTGACTATGGAAAAGCCTTTGCTTGATTCATAACACTAGTATATGAGAGAAATAGGAAGTCCAGTGGTCCATTTACAGAATCTAGTATTTAGCCTTAAATTTAAAGTTGGATGTAAGAAAGATATACAGGGCACAAATAGAGCAGAATGGAAAGTTACATGATGGCACCATAGCCCATGGATACATATGGCAGATCCAAAGTCCATGCACCTGAACAGCCCCTTGACAAACAGGTAGGAGAAGAGATCAGCCTAACCAACAGGGATATAAATCTCTCCATTAAGAAGTAGTAACTTGGGGCTGGGGTAGTGGTGCAGTGGTAGCGTGCTCACCTAGCATGCGTGAGGCACTGGGTTCGATCCTCAGCACCACGTAAAAATAAAATAAAGATATTCTGTCTGCCTACAACTAAAAAATAAATAAATAAATATTTAAAAAAAAAGAAATAGTAACTTAGGTAAAGAAATAAGAGCTGGGGCTGGGATTGTAGCTCAGCGGTAGAGCGCTTGCCTCGCATGCGTGAGGCCTTGGGTTCGATCCTCAGCACCACATACAAAGCAATAAAAAAAAAATAAAGACTTTGTGTCCATCTACAACTAAAAAAAAATTTAAAAAAAAAAAAAGAAAGAAATAAGAGCTGCATGCCTGTCAGAGTGCATGCACCCCAAGAAGGATTTTCTGGCACAGGAGAGCAGAGGGAGGTGGGAACAACTGAAGGTATATTTATTTAAGTAGCCCAATAAGAGAAAGTAAAACCTAGGTGACTTTTGGGAAGAACTGTAAACCTCATAGTACTCAGCCAATGAGGAACCTAGGTAGAGACACTGGCATTCTTGGGAACAAAATGCTGTACCCAGTCTGTGTGTGCTTGCTTGTTAGACTTTGTCTGGTAGCATACCCTTCTGCAGAAGTAAAGTTGCCTTGCCAAGTAATTTTTGAGCATGTGCCTGATTTCTTATGGCACTTGGATATTTCTAACACATATTAAATACTTTATGTCTCCCATTGGGTTTGCAATTGCTATTTACTCATTTATTCATTAAAAAATATTTTTGAGGGTCTCTTGTGTGCTATCCACTATTCTAAGTTTGGATTGCAATGCTAAGTACAGAACAATACAGTCTTGGTCTCAAGGAGATTACAGACCAGTGAGGAAGGCAGACAGGTATAAGCACTTTGTGAAGAGCTCTCTGGCTCTGTAAGAGAATATAGGGAATCTTACCTGTAAATGATTAAGGGAGGTCCAAGAAGGCATAACAGGGAAAGTAATAACTGAGTGTAGTTTAGAAGGATGAGTGGGGATTATCTGGATGAATGAAGGAGAGAAAAGCACCTGAAGAAGAAAGAATAATATAAATATACAAAGAACATTTGGTGCCAAGAAACGAGGAGCATAGAAAGGACAGAGATGAACTTAGAACAGCTGGAATACAGGAAACACAGGGAAACATTAAGTGAGCAGAGGGTGAAGAAGAATGTAGACATTAGACTATGCAGTCATATTCAAGATTTTTGGTTTTATTCTGAAAGTCTAAGGAAAGTTGAGCAATATTGTTCAAAGCAGCTTTACTAAGAAATAATTGACGTTCCATAAACTACAAATATTTAAAATATAAAATTTGATGTTTCAACATAGGTATATGTCCATGAAACCATTAGCACTGCCCAGATGTAAACATACCTATCACCTTTGCGACTCTGTGTGACCTCTGCTTCCTAGTCTTTCTCATTCCTCCATTCCAAAGCAACCACATACCTGATCTGTAACTATAAATTAGTTGATATTGTCTAGAAATTTATATAAATGAAGTTATACAGCATGTGCTCGTATGTCTGAGTATTGTTTCTCTCAACATATCTAGTTTGAGATTTACACAGGCTGTTGCATGTGTCAATTGTTTATTTCTTTTATTGCTGAGTTATATTGTAAATAGGTACTATAATTTGTTCCTATCTGTTACTAAATATTTCATTTGAGTTTTTTCCATCATCTTCTATAAATACTTGTGTGTCTTTGTATGGACCATTTTTTCTTCTATTGCAGCGAGTTAGCTTGAAAACATGATAGATGTTTACATTTTATAGAAAATGTTGGAATGTGTTTATACTGGTTGCATCATTTTACATTCACACCAGTAGTGTATGAGAACTAGAGTCCCTTCACATCTTTGCCAACACTGGGAGTTATTAGCCATTTTAGTTATTCTAATAGATGTATGTAGTATTTAATGGTACTTTTAATTTGTATGTACCTAATGACTAGTGGTGTTTATATCATCTTCTCCTGTGCTTTTTTTTTTTTTTTTTTTTTTTTTTTTTTTTTTTTTT